>CAJHZI010000548.1:797500-800000 GCA_905160935.1 Enchytraeus crypticus | reverse complement strand
GAAACTGCTGAACCATGTCCTAAAACAGTTCACATATCAAAACAATTATTGTGCTATTATAGTCCAAGATAATATCTGGCACTATGGAATTAAGGGGGTCAAGCTGACGCACAACAAAATTAAAATTATTCAGCAACAGTGCAAATCAAAGCTATAAGAAAACCAGTTCAAAGTACAACAACTATAATGATCATATTATATAGGTAATATCCTTAGTAATATATATTCACGAAAAAAATAATACGAATATACAAATATACGAATATACAAACCTGATAAGATGAAGTGAGAATTCGAAGTTGAGATTTGGTTGGTATAATGACAGTATCGTGGAACGAAGCCCTTCTTTGATGTTCTGCCTCTTCATCGCCTTCCTCTATGCTCCACTTACCCTATACAGAGCACAGCATGTCGCATAGCTCAGTGAGTAGAGCGTCAGGTAGCGTCACGAAGTGTTCTGATGGATTTATTACGAGAATTAAACTCCTGTGGGTTCAATTCCCAGACAAACTGATAAAAGGGTAAATCTAGATATTCACCGGATCGGCGAAAGGAAAGTGGATAAAACAAGACCTAACGGGATACACATATAGAAGGAGATCCATAGGTATAAAACATACATTTTTAAATTTCCAATCAACCGATCGTTCAAATTTCAGAAGTCTAAACAACCAAAGGGATTGCAGCCTTTAAAGACTTAGCTACCTAGTACCGAGATTTGAATTTAAAAATAATCAATCTGTAATAATAATAACAATGATGTAAGTATCATCATAGTCAACATCATCAAACTACTCATTACTTCATTAACATCCAATATGTGTACATAGACACTAGTAATAAAAGGGAGATTTCAAGTTAAACGTTCGATATTATTAGCACAAGTTAAATAGAAAACATTTTACTTGTTTCAGTTTTTCTGCTTTCAGATCTTCGTACTTTTGTCTCATAGCCATTTCCTCTCTCACGGCAACGTACATGCTTTCCTGAATCGTCTGAAAGTGAGTGATTCTGTCAAAGATGGTTCGTAACTGAGCAAATACTTCCTGTATCAATGAAATATTATCAGCCATTAAAATTCATATACATATATGCATATGTATTCATATTTAATACAGCAACAACACAGAATAGATTCGCCTAGTGTTTGTAATATATTTTATCATTAATGAAATAATTATGTTTAGTCAGCATTATGACATCTTAAAGGTTCTAAAATCATCATTATCATCATCTTCCCTTAAATCCCAATTTAACCACTTTAGATTGGAGGTTCTAAAATAATATTTCTAAATGCACTAAATCAAATTACACCAAATTGTTTAAAATTACAATGAGCAAAAATTACAATGAGAAGAAATTAGAATGACCAATGATTGACATGATTTTGAATACCTTGGATATTTCTTATCTTTGATATTAATACAAAATAAAATTAAGAAGTTACTTTAACAAAATCTAGTAATTAACCAATTAGGCGTTCATATAAAATATAGAAATGAAACATGATACAGATAATAGAATGAAACATTAGGCACTAAACCCAATGTACACAATAAATGTTAAAACATTTAATATACACAATTATACATCATCATCATCATCATCTTCCCTTGAATCCCAGTTCAACCAGGGTTGGGATACGAACAGACTGATACAGACAAATACAATTATACATACATTATCAAATTGCAAGAATACAAAACGCATTCAGCACCAGCTTTATTTTCTTCCGAAGACATAAAACCATACTGGCGCCATTAAAAATACATGACCCTTTCAATCACACTTGGAATAGAAATTATGAAGAATAAAGTATACTAATAACAAAGGTTTAAAGTCCGTTTCCTCGTACAAGGATGATGTCAGGGAAGGTCGATACTATTATTATTATACTATACTAATCATTACCGTAGAACGACGATCGAGAAGGCAGCGTGTTGTTATAGTGTCGAGGAATTCCTGGTGAGCCGCAATGATGTGATCTAAATCCTCAGCATTTGTCACTTTCTGCAGCAGCTGATCCCACGAACATTCCAGAACCTATACAGTAATTAATACCAGTAATCTTCTTCTTTATCAAATCATCATAGAAAAATAGATAAATAAGGCTCACATATTATTTTCAACAAGCAAAGAATTAAAAATTGTCTTCCCTGACAAATTCTTTCTTTGAATTCAACGAATTCAAAGTAAGAGTATTGATAACAGAAATGAAAAAAGTATTGCTATATTTGTTATCTCTAAATAAATATAAAATTATATAAAAAAAATTACATTAGATAAATAAATAAAACCATGCCTAATTAGTAATCAAAATGAATATTAAAAATCAGTTTAAACCAGTTTGGTAATGTGATAAACCAAAAATCAGAATGCTACGAAAAGGTATAATTTATCCGCCGAATATGAAAAATAATTCAATCAGCATTTAAAGAGACCCTTCAATAAACACCTGAATATCAGCGCACTAATTAACTATCATCATAGTAACCTCAAA
>CAJHZI010000548.1:592500-792500 GCA_905160935.1 Enchytraeus crypticus | reverse complement strand
TATGACATGCGTAGTTTAAGTACAAATCATAGCTATTTATTCGTTATATTATTTTCAGAGTCTGATTACTCTACAAATCATTATAACTAATGTCAATCACATATTTTACTTAAATATGTTATTATATAAATTATAGAAATAACTTCAGGCATTTCATTTTTCTCTTGATACTCTTAGATGATAAGTGTTTTACTTCTGTGATGGGAACGACGAATTCCGAGTCTAAAAGACATGAAAATAGTGACAGTTGAATATGTGCTATTAATCTCCCATCGCTAAAAGAGGCAAAGTATACAGAAAAAGCTTTTAACAATATAACGTTGAAATTTATTCAATAATGTTAAGCGACAAATAAGCTACATGTACATAGTGAAAAATCGAAACAAATGTTCATACTGCAATATATCAAACACTGAACAAATACTGTATAGAATAATTTAATAAATACCAGAGTGTGACATACCTCGTGATAGACATCTTCTAATTCCCCCTCATAAATCCATCTCATAAGTGCGCTGAATATCGGCTGTGAAACCTGTTAAATGCAATAAATCAATTTTTGTAAAATTGACCTAGTAGTACTGTACTAGGTCTAAAATGAATTATAAATTTAAAAATTCAGAGAAACTATCTATCAATGCAGATGTAAGTACTGGTAATTGACAATTAAATTAGAAGAAGTAAGAGCACAGCAAAATTTGCTTTAAATATATTATATTAAAACTGAACAAGTAGCTCATTCACAGAGTTAGAAGATGGCAGATGTTGATAAAAAACGAACATTCCAGAAGGACCTTTGGAGATTAATTTATGTATGTAAGCCGTTATTTGTGGCTAAATAAGGCAGCAAGATTTTCACGTAGTGGGCCAAAAAAGAAAAACAAAAAGAGAACATGTAAAGCTGCCTTAAAGCCGGACTTCAGCCATTACTGCAAAAGAAAGCTAGAAGGCTAAGAAAAAAATTATAGTAGATATCACAGATTTTATAGGATTAAGATAAAAATTACAACAAATATGACTGAAATCCATAGCTAATTGATTTCGCTAAGTTTTAAAATACTTTTTATTGAAATGCATGACATCATAGCAACTACTTCAAAACCTGTAGATAACGCTAAGTTATCATACAGATACTGACTGATAGATGAAAATTATGATAAAATACTAACGATAGCAAGAGTGTTCCTAACAAGGGACCTCACAAGTGGATCGCCATGCTGCATATAGGAATGAATAGAAGAAGCAAGGCTGCCTCCTTTCTTACCTGAACCAACAAAACTTGCCAAACATAATCTCAACTAAATTTTACTCTTAATGAGAAACATTTTGAAATCTTTAACACCTGATAAAGCTAAGGTTAATGTCAGTTTCCTCACTTGAAAGCGACGTCAGAAAAAAACATTATTATTATAATTTTAATTTTTTAAACAAAATAAGTTTTAGTCAAAATTATTTCGTAGAAGTAAGTTAAATAAATACTAATAAATAATCTAAAAGATAATTATATTATATTGTTTTTTAAAAATTGAATTTCAAATGTGATTCAAAGTTGATTACTTATACAACTTCCTAGCATACTGACAGACTCTATTTAATAAAATTATCACACATAAAAGTTACAATCTCTATTATTATTATGCTAGGTCAAATCAATCAGTGCGGTGTTAATACTGTTACGTACCAGAAAAACATTCAAATCTTTATTTTCGGCATTCACCAAACAGAATCACACAAATTTGCTACCCAGATTGATCAATCAATCAGTCGTTAATTTTTTTAACATCATGTGAAGAAAGCAAATAAGTAATAATTTTATTTCAAATTGTTTAAACAATAAATGTCGATTGACCGCAAAAGCAAAAAAGACAAATCTCGATGAGCTTTGTAAGAGACAAATCTCGATGAGCTTTGTAAGACAACCTTGACAGATGTCGACAAGAGCTGCTAGAAGTTTAAGTCGAGTCATCGGCTCCATCATCCATATGCCGAGTCTGCGTAGAGTGAGACAAGTGCTGCCACTAACAAAAACACCCTGATCTTCCTCCATCTGAAGCTGAGCAACAACAATAATAACCTACAGTGTGTTATATATTGAGCATATTAAAGATAACTATAAGTTTTATTACACGGATTCAGTAATCCATGTAATAAAATAGTGATAGTAATGACGGCAGAAAAATAAGCATTTTATATTAAATTATTTGTACAAAAAGAAGCAATCCCCGACTAAAGTGAAAGAACAATTGTTAATTGAATAAAATTCGTACTATCTTGATAAGATAGTTCTGAGGCTTAGATAAAAATATGAACATAAAATACATAAAATAGTTAATACTAAGAATTCCTAAAATATCAATAAGCCATTAAATACCTGAGACTCAAGTACAGCGATCAGACCGTAATATTCCGTTAATTCCTGCTGCAGTGCCGAACAGAAACTCTGCAAATTAAAATTAAAAAATTAAACACAAATTAAACTATGACAATTGCATAATTCTTACATAGCTTAAGCTACATTTTACGAATATATATGTATTTGCAGACCCCTTCATATTAAGATATTATAATGTTAAAATTCTCAAAAAATGTCCACAAAAAGAGTTAATGTTTTCTACATAATGTTAATTGAATGAAAGTACATGACCTCTAAACATGAATTACCTTAAATCATTTGAATTACCATTTACAAAATTAGAAAAAACAAGTTTATTAAACTAGAGTCAAGGAGCAAGGAAATAAAGCAGAATACTGCGGGCTCTGCCTAGAATAGTATATACTATTTTGATTTTTCAATGTTTGTTATATAATGTTTTGAGTTTTCAAGAGAAGATAATGATAACAATGATTATATTATATATTATATAAAATATATTATAATATATATTATATATTAGATCGTACAAGAATTAATTACAAAAAATATAAACATTTCATATACAATATAATACACATGTACATAGTCATAATAAAAGGTACACTTTGCAAAAAACTTGTCCTAAGCTATTGATATTATAATGTATATAAATAATATACAATAATCAAAACTGACATCGCTTTCGAGTGAGGAAACTGACTTTAAATTTACCAGCTTATTTCTATGCACTAAACATATATGTATTATGCACACTATAAATACATGTATATTATATAAGCTACACTGTGTCAGCATTATCTCTCTCTCTCAGTGAACTGCCTACTGGCAGGTCCATGGCATATGACTCCTCGTCATATATCTCTTCATATCAACATACGAATTATGTACCAAACACAACCTATTGTATAGGTATTAGGCATTAGGCACAACATAATGTATACATTGCAGTATATCTACCTGCCCAACCAAACCAAATGCCCTATCCGAGCTCCTGGCGTCTGTATATTTTCTGACTTTGTTAAACAACACACCACACTCCGCCAGCTTTAGCACAGTCTTCCTTAGAGATAGCGGCACATTGAACTGCGACATAAAAATACTAAAATGTTTAATTGTAGTGGCCAATGGGCTTGTCCACAAACTAAATCCTAGTAATAGTAACAAAGTTATTAGTAATAACATTCTCTCTCTCTCTCTCTCTCTTAGTGCACTGCCAGTTAATTATATTCTAATTAACTAAAATTCTGAGTTGAAAATAGTGTCATTTCAAAGTAAAATCATTAATATATAATGTCAAACAGCACACAATCCAACTTACATTTGTACAATTCAATTGAATTCTGAACACAGCACAAACTTGGCATCAATAATAGTTACCGTATTATGATGAACAAAGAGAGCTAGTAATTTCAGTAGATTTTAATGAATTAATTAACTCGAATATGAACTGCAATTGTTGCACATTGGCAGACCAACGCAGGAACTGAACAACGCAATTATTGAGAGGCATGAGAACCAATTCATAGAGAAAAAAAATAGAACAGAAATTTAAAAAGGCACCTCAATGAATAACAATTGAATATTAGAAACAAAGTAAATATAAGGATGATCATAGATCTATGGATGACAGAACCTTTGGAGAGATTTTGAAATCTTCTTCAGCCACATCATATTTTAAATACTTTCCTTCAATACCCTGAAAGATGTACACAATGTCCCTCAGTAGCTGAGATTCTGTAACATCCTGATTACCTACAAAATAAAACATACAGAATGGCTAGTAATAATAATAATAATAATAATAATAATAGTAAAGATTAAGGCTAAGACATAACAAATTAACTACATGAAAATTAGATTATATATATATATATATATATATATATATATATATATATATATATATATATATATATATACATGTATGCATATATATATATATATATACATGTATACATATAATATATAAATGTATATATATAATTATATATATATATATATATATATATACACATGTATATATATATATACATGTAATGTATATATATATATATATATATATATATATATCTATATATATATATATATATATATATATATATATACATGTATAAATACAGTGTACATGTATATATAAACATATATATATACATTATATACTATATATGTGCATATAAAATAATATAACCGCATCTAATAGCTACAAATACAAACTGAAATCCCTGGCAGCCCTTCCAGTCAGAGAATGAGCTGAACTATTTGCACTGTTCACCGTCGAAGCATCAGACTGAGATAACGACAACCCTTCTCTACCGGACGGATCTGTAAAGTAAATGCCAGCGATGGATATAATATACGTGGATCTTGCCACAATATACCAACTGTCACAGTGAATTGCAAACTGGTAACAACATCTAAACTAATTAGTTTAAAATATCTGAAGCGAGTCCAGTCAGATGATAAAGAGATCGACTCAAGTGAGTTACATAAAAATTCTTTCGGTAGCACTTGAAACAAAATCAGTTATCAGTTACTAACAGAAACAGCTCAGAAATGTAGAAAATGAATGCATGTAAACCGATATGTGAAATCAGTTACCCAAGTAACCTATAAATATACTGATTTACAAACAATTATGTCTGATGAGTTTTGCACTTGCTATGGCCGAAGATGAAAATATTTAGAAAGACTTGAAGTTCTCAAGTAAAATAATAATAAAAACAATAATATTATTATCAGTCAAAATAATAATAATAATAATAGTATTAATACTGTCATAACTGTAACAATGGCAAAACTACGGTACAATATGAAATTATGGTTTCAATTTATAAACACGCAAGGAGAATTTCAATAATGGAGATTATAAAAAATGCGAGACTACCAAAAACTAGACAAAAAGTACAAAATTAGACCAAGAAAGAACCTTTCTGCAGTAGCCCATAGCCGACAGATGGCAGAGTTCTCTGCTCCACAGGTTGCTGATGACCTCTGAGTACTGAAGGTGTTCTGAGTGCACTGAATAAACATATTCAAAATATTTAATTCATTATTGACAAAGTTATCATTAGCAATTATTTCTCTCTCTTAGTGCACTGCCACGGTATATAACGCCTCCACTCTTCTCTGTCATCCGCTTTCCTAGTCATTTGCAGATATGAGTGGGTCTTTAAATCATCTAACGTACTTAATCTCGGCCTGCCTCCGCCTGTATTTACTTGCATTCTACCTTCTATGACCTCTATTAATAGACCTTCCCCCCTTAGGATGTGTCCTATCCAACTCTTCTTCCTATTTCTTAATACATTTATCAACTGTCTATCTGTACCAACTCTCTCCAGAACCTCCTCATTTGTAACCTTTTGAGTCCAATTATTTTTAGCATTTATTTACACTTTAAAAATCACATCCTGTCAAATGTAAAAGTCCATTCTTAAAACACAAAGAAACTGAGATAAAAATTAATATAATTCTAAGTCACATCATAATGCTGAAGATTAATTAAAACTTTTATACAATCAAACTTATACATCCCTATGATATGCATAGGTATCTATACTCCCTAATAAGACCACCAATTACAGCCAAGTTTAATCTCTAAACTTAATTTTAGATAACTTCAAAACTTTGTACTTAGTCGCCAACATAAAAATAAATAGTACACAAGATAAATATAAAAACATACATACATACATAACATACTGGCTGGAGCCAGAGGCGAAGTCGGTAAGATACTCGATAGCTGAACAGTACGTGCTGGGTTCAAATCCTGGGCTCGCCCGTCACTGACATTGTTTTCGAGTGAGGAAACTGACGTTAACTTTAGCTTTACCAGCTTTTAATAATTAATAAATCAAACCAAGAAAAATGCATAACCGAACCTCTGCATTGACATATCAGAGAGCACTGGGGGATCACCCGAGCGACTGTAGTTCGTCTGAGTATAGTTAGTATTAAATGAGCTCAGGTCAGCGTGAACACTGCCTCGTTCAATAGATGAGAAGTCCCACCGAGGATTCATCGAGGCTTGAGATCTGCTGCTTAACAACGACGTCTGACTAAATGGCGTGGATACTGATCGAGATGGCAGCATAGGAACGAGAAAAGTGGGTCGAATGTTGAGCTAAAGCAAATTACAAGAATAAAAGGATTCGTGCCAGACTGCTTTACAGAAAGGGTTCAATAACAATAGACTAAATAAAAATATGATTAGAATTCATTCATGCTTTACAGAAAGGGTTCAATAGCAATATTAGAATAAATAAAAATATGATTAGAATTCATTAGATGATATAGTAAACGATACTAAACATGGTACAAATAGCACTTAACATACTACGCACAATATGGCAGGCATATGATATATTTCGGGGATGGTTTGCTAAAGGATGTAATAGAAGGAAGAATGCAAGGAAAAAGAGTTAGAGGAAGACCGAGACATAAGCTGCTGGATGATCTGATAACAAATTCATATACAGAGATGAAATGGAAGGCTGACAACAGAATTGGTTGGAAGAGTTATATGTCATAGACCTGCCATTAGGCAGTTCACTAGAAGAAAATGATATAACGCTAAAAGGATTACATAGGGCTATATATATTGCAATTTTAACTGGAGCACAACAGACAAATTATTTTTACATATACATAGATTATAGTCTCAATTACTAAAGATATGTGGCCACAATAGTGGTCACATAATTATTTCACTACATGATAAAAGCTAAATAATTAGACTCATGTAGTAGCATTGTAGCGGAAAATTTAATGAAATAATTCTTGTTTCTAAAACAAATTCTATATTTAAGTTAAATCAAACCGTATAAAATTCAAAAGAGATTTGAATCAAAGCAAAAGTACTACAGAGTATGTCACTACAATTACATATAAGAACAACATTACTAAATTACAGAAATTAAATAAGCCTAGATTAAATAAAGCAATAAAAATTTGAATAATGCATTAAATAAAATTCTAGACTTACTTCTTTCGTAGCACCTTCATTACTCAGCTGATATAACAGAGATAAAACACTCCATCGATCTCGCAAAAATTTCTGTGAAATACATGGAAAAATGAAGTTTTAATTTACAGAAAGAATATTTCCCCAAACTCTTTCATACAAAGTTTAATGATAAAAAAGCTAATAGAAAGCTAACGTTACCGTCATTTCCTCACTCAAAAGCGATGTTAGTGACGGGCCAGTCCAGGATTTGAACCCCGCACATACTGCTCCACTGTCGAGTATCTTACCGACATCTGGCACCAGTGGTGATATCAGTAAGATATTTGACAGCGAATATATTACCAACAATAAAACATATTCAAATATGGAAAAGTTACAATAATTACTAGTTGATCTGTTTGCAGGTTAGCACAAGTACTAAATACAAAGTAGAATAAGTACTTAAGTACTAATACAAAGTACAATAGGTATTTTAGTACTAAATACAAAGTAGAATAAGTACTTAAGTACTAA
The DNA here is from genome assembly GCA_905160935.1 of Enchytraeus crypticus. NCBI lineage: Eukaryota > Metazoa > Annelida > Clitellata > Enchytraeida > Enchytraeidae > Enchytraeus > Enchytraeus crypticus. The sequence goes on along the minus strand of CAJHZI010000548.1, from coordinate 784,647 downwards.
TACAAAGTACAATAGGTATTTTAGTACTAAATACAAAGTAGAATAAGTACTTAAGTACTAATACAAAGTACAATAGGTATTTTAGTACTAATACAAAGTAAAATAAGTACTTAAGTACTAATACAAAGTAAAATAAGTATAATAAGTACAAGACTTCAATCAATGTTCACCTGCGACTGAAGCTTTCTATACAGCTCTGTAAAAGTGGCGGCATCTTTTTCTCTCTTGGCTCGAACCACTGTGAAACAAAAAAAATACAAAACATCATATTAATTTTCTTTTTGCTGCAGAAATCATTTAAAATCCATTATAAAACATGTATGGTAAGAGAAACTATCAATAAAAAGCAAAAAAGTCAAATACAGACAGAAAGAAAATATGACTAACTTGTAATCAAAGCTAACTTGTTGTCATACCGTCACATGAAAATATATAATTTATATATACAAAGTGATTCAAATTGAACCCATTGTAAAAAAAGAATATCTTTCAAATGAACATTCAAGATTTCACTTAAAACTTCTGCAAATACATAACTGAAGAATATCGTCATCTAACGACCAAATTTTTATTATTTTCAGACCATAAAAGCAGATCTATGGGATCTGCTTTTATGCAGATCCCATAGATCTGCATAGATCTACATAGATTCAGCAAATTGGACAGGCAAGAACAACATTGACCTAATATTGTTTTGGATAAAGAGGAAATACTATAAGCAGTAGCATACTGATAGTTTAAATAACAGCTTTAGGAAAGATATAAAAGCTCAAACTAATTGATGGGCATCAAAATATTAAAAAAAGCAAAATACTCTAAACTACAACTTACACTTTTTCTTAATCTTTTCCACAAGTATGAATTCATCCTTGCTCTGAGTAGTAGGAATGTTGCTGCAAAGTAGAGCACCAAATAAGTTCATTTATGCACCATATAAGTTTATTTATATGCTAGAATACACATTGCGCCAGCTAGAGTATTTCTGAAATAGTAATTGGAAGAAATAATATTGCCCCAAGATCCTGGTTTATTTAAATATATATGTCAATAAAAAGGTCAAAGAATACAAAATTCAACAGTATATTAATTTCTAGTTATTAAATGTGTACATCATATAAAATGTCAAAGTAATTAAAGGTAATAGCACAATATTTTAATGCATGCAGATCAGACGAATAAACTTTAAAACTTAGCTGATTAATTAAATAAAATATATAAAATAAAATTACTTATAAGGTACTTGTAGAACAATGCTACTATTAATAAATTAGCTCAAAAAGCTTTTAAAATTGTTCAGTCAGTAACATATTTGTGCAAACTACATAAGCTAACAAATGAAGTACAAAACAGCCATACATTCCTATGGTTCTCATTGCCATCTGATAATGAGGAATCAAATCATCTAAAACAAACATTTTTCAATAGATTAACTGTCGCAAGAGATAGTACAAAATAGAGTGAGATGATGCAGAAAGTTTCAATGATTATAAAATTTATTTTAAAGAGTATATAAAATTTTATTTTTAAAAAGTATACCATTTTAAAACTAAGTTTAATGTCTGTTTCCATATCTCAAGGGATACTGTCAGCATCACTTGAGGAAGATTTAAGGGATACTGACTTTGCACTACAAATGCAATTTTTTCCATAGTACTTCTAATGACTTGGTGTAACACAGTGGAGAGCAGTAGAAAAATAATTTAACAAAGAACCTTCTAGGTAGTGTGTCAAAAATAACAATGAGATTAACAATAAGAACAACAAATATTAAAAATATAAAAGTAATAGAAGAAATATAGTGTTACGAATGAAAATCTCTGGTGACATTTGATAGGATATTGATGAAAGATTGAACTACCTTAAAAATAATTTTTCCAGCAGCCTAACTTAAATGTCTGGCACAAAATTTAATTTCAAGGTAGTACAATCTTTTAGAAATAACCAGTTAGACAGCTGAAAAAAGTAAAATATATATTTTGAGAGCAAATCAATTAATCTTATTTTTCAGAATAATATTTTGTGAAAATTAAGAGTAAATACAATAGTACAGTATCATTGAAACTATTAAGAGATTACATGGTATGTACAACAAATACCTACCACCGGATAGACCTGTAATATTACTGCACAACAGGTGCAGTAAAACAGGAGGTAATTTAGAATCCACAGTCTGCATGATTATATAGTTTCCCGGTTACTATATTTGAATTAGAAATCTGTTATCGCGCTGAATCTACAAATATTCACAATCGCCTAAATTAAAGATCGTTTTTAAAGCTAAATTCAGTTTTATTTATGTGACATTTTAAAATTAAACATTTAGATATTTGCACTACCTAAAAATTAATAAAATTAAATCAGTGACAGTTTTTTTATTTAAAAATTCAGAATATTTGTAAATTTAACTGACTTTTAATACCGAATTAAACTAGGAAAAATGTAAACAAACAAATATAAACACATTCACGATATTTGAAGCATATCCCCGCGCGTTGCCAAGCGTCGAATTTAATCACTTCTTTGAAACCGTTCTTCTCACTTCGGTTTCGGTACCCCTATACATGTATATCGATTTTATAATCATTTTACCCAGTGAGTATCTTCGGTGTCTGCTATCGATGCGATAGAGGACAGAAAGATCTGTAGTCTATCAGCATCAGCTGTAAGTTGTTTAAGCCTAGGGTAAGGACAGACATGGACTGTTGTCTTTTTTCATAGTGTGATTCAGAAGGTGAAATTCTTTGAGTGAAGAGGTTATCATTCAAAAAATAAAGAATTACATGTATAAAATTCTATTCTAATTCTTTGTTCTCAATGTGGTGTCAGTGGACAGCTATAAAAGTAAGCTGAATGTTGTAATCATGTGTGATTTGGAAATTGAAGTAATTAAGCCGTTGGATTTCTTCCCATTTTCCTGCAATACTTATAGTGTGAAGGAAAAATAGAATATAACGAAATATGGTGGCAGTTCTGGTAAATTATGGCAAATTTTTGTAAGTCAGTGAAAAATACTTAGACAATGAAACTGCAGAGGCTCAGAGAATAGAGATATTTGGAATTTTCTAAATCTCATGATATATCAAGTTTGAAAAACAATAGCACTAAAATTTAGAATAATTAGAAATCAATTGACAATAATTAACTGAATATTTTCTATTTACAACCATAAAAGATTAAATATGTTTGAAATATAATTGTTGACACAGTCACACGAGAAAAATTCCATTAAACATTTCTAACAGAGACTATGGTCCTTGGGATTTCGTTCAAAATATTTGTTAATGTCTTTTTGATATGACTGATCTCTAAAAAAACTTTTAAAATCTTGATAAGTCTAGATTTAAACTTTTAACGCTTAACGGAAGTTGTTAAAGTGTGTTTTGATTTTATTCTTTCATTATTAAAATCTTTAATTGTTATTAGAAAAAGAGAACTAAGTATCAATTAAGATTACTGATATTTAATACAATTGTAAAATCTGTATTTTGAAACCTGTACTATTGGCTTTCTTAATTGTCTTAGTGTATTGCAATTATTTTTATTTTCGATGCAATTTTGCGGATTTTTGCCTGCCTCACATCTGTCGAATCTACGATCGTTTCTCACCCTTATTTTGGCCAGCCTTTAGCCTTACACACATTGTTACCGGATACAGAATCTTCTTGCAATGTTTGCACCAGCTGAATTTTGATTGAGTCTAACTTTGTTGCTATACTTGAAATGTATATTCTGTATAAAATCTATCTGGTTGAATCTGATTAATTGTAAATATTTGTCCCATGCTGAAGTATCATACTCGGAAACGAAATTGTAATTGTTATTTTATTCAATAAGCGTATAAAGCTAAAATTTTCAAAATATCTTTAACAACTAACGCTTGGACCTTTTGGTTAGAATGTCGCGTCGAAGAAGTTCTGGAGGCGGTGACTGCAAAGTCTATGTTGGCAATCTGCCTCGTGATGCTTCTGAACGGGAGGTTGAGAAAGCTTTCAGAGAGTTTGGACCACTGAGGAGTGTTTGGGTGGCACGTAATCCACCTGGATTTGCTTTTGTAGAATTTGAGGATGAGCGCGATGCAGCCGATGCAATCAAAGAACTCGACGGATCGTAAGAATATTTTGAAATACTTTAATTGAAATTTAATAAATGGGTTGTTGATAAAGGAAACATTTAGAAATAATTTTAGCCATTATAAATTTATAGGGTCAAGACTGGCATATGTTTAGTTAAGAATAATATTTCATCTAAATGCTAGTTAATAACTTTCATAATCATGATATTTGAATGGTATTTTTAGAATTTAGTAATTTCATTATTAAAACAGCAGAAGTTCTGTGTAATGGGTTAAAATCTGACGTAATATTAAAATTTCATCTAGTATGAATTATTTTCGATGATTTCATTTTAAAAAATGTCATAAAAATGTTTTATATTTAATTTATACAAATGCAGACATTTTAAAAATTCTGGAAACTAAACAAATTTTAATTCATTTCATCTTTGAAACTAATTTTAAATCTGAACAATCCAAAATTCTGCTAAACTTAAATGTCAACTAATCCTATTTTTCCTAAATCAATATACCCCTAAATCCTAAAGAGAGTCTCTGTTACTGCAGCCAGTGGCGATGTCGGTAAGATATTCGATCGCGGATCAGTATGTGTGGGGTTCAAATCCTGGGCTCGCCCGTCACTGACATCGCTTTCAAGTGAGGAAACTGACGTTAACGTTAGCTTTTTTAGCTTCATTGTAATGAATAAATTTATATTTAATAATAATTAGCTTTATTGTCATGTCAAATGAAAACTAGTGAGTTTAACTTCACCTTTAAATTTACTTACTACTTTTACCACTTACTTCTATTTTGATCATTTAACGGTATTTTCCAGTAGCAACTTTATGAGAATCTGCTGTGTTGTTATCTGCATTAATAGGCGTATTATTATGAGTTGTTGTGTGTATATGTTTGCTTATGATTGTGGGCTGTCAACTAGATCGGATTTATTTATCCTCTTTGATAATCTGTTTGAATGTGCAAGTTTGTATTTCGTGATTTGATGATAATGTCATCGATTTTTCTTAACATTTTGAAGCAGATTAGTTAATAGCCCAGCATACAATACAGGGCTATTAACAATACGCTGGAGTATTGTATAATAATATGGAAGCTTTGAGTTTAACATTTCTGCTATATGTCAGAACAATGTGTGGCGCCAAGGTAAGAGTGCGCAATGGTAACGACTACTCTAAGCCACCACCGCCCAGAGGTGCTGTGTCCAGAAGACCTTTTGATCCTAATGACCGCTGCTACCGGTGCAATCAGCGAGGTCACTACGCCTACGACTGCGAGAAATACTCCGGAGGCAGTAGATCACGGAGAGACAGGTTTGCTTTAGAATTAAGACTTTATGACTATGTATTGATTTGTTTTGTTACAAATGCTAACTTTATGAATACGTATATATATATATATATATATATATATATATATATATATATATATATATATATATATATATACGTATATATAAAGTCCCTGATATCATCCCTGGATGAGGAAATGGACGTTAAACCTTTATTATTATTATTATTATTATTTTTATTTTAATTATATATCTTCTTCTTCAGGGTAGGTTCAAGGTACATATTCATACTCAGTGTCTGCTTTCTCGCTCCATAAGAGCACTCCTTAGATCAACAAGTTAATCCCTTCACAAAGTCTATGCCTTATCCATACCTTATGTAGCCTATAGCTTGGGAAAATATGGCTTATGAGGTTGTTTCCCTTTGCCTTCCTCAGTTAGGTAGATTAATTACCATTTAATCTTGAGGAAAATACTTCATGGTGAGGTTGGTCCCCTCTTGCCATCCTTAGCTCCTGCCTTTAGTCGCCTCTTACGTACACGCGGCAGATTGTATGTGGCTGCCCTATTCTGCAGTGGTCCAACCACACCCGAGCACAACACGGGGCATAATTTCGGGGCATATATATATATATATATATATATATATATATATATATATATATATATATATTTATATATATATGTATAATATATAGCCTACATATATATACATACATACATATATATATATTTCTACAATTTTTGTCTATTCTATTATCTCAGAAAGACAAGCCAAATTACACTATTAGATATTGAGTATGTGGATTGTTGGCTTGATTTAGACTATGCTAGTGTATTTTAATGCCGTAACATTTTATGGCTGTATACAAATGCGGTAATCTTATTCTAATTGCAGGTCTATCTTAGTGGATTGCTATTTTAATAGCTATTTGTAGTGCTCTCTAGCATAACTGTAAGAAATTTAACATGCCGCTGTTAGTTAGCCAACTGCTAACTACTGCTTGTTATTTACTAAGGCAGCCATTTTCTGTGAGACTCTCGTTTACATGATTAGCTGCAGCAACCGACGTGACTAAATAACTGCGGTAGGGAGGCATCGCTGCTGAGCTAAGAGTTTAACTTTTTGACTGTCTGGACAGGCTAGAGTGATATAATTAAGTCGTGACAGCTTGGTGATGTGTAGTGAGAGCTAGGTAATGAAACCATGCACATGTATATGTATTTAAGTTACGTACTGTAGATGAGGAATATTTGAAAATTGAGCATAGCGATCTAATGGACTTCTTTTATTAACGATTGAATTAATATGGGAAAAATAGTCCAGTGTTTTAAAATTCTTAATTGAAACAAAATTTGACATCAGTTAGTAAATGTAAGGTTTGTCCTCTTTGGAACGTGGTGAAATTATTGTACACATATGTACTTGTACACTTATTAAGTGCTGTAAGTAAACATCTTGTTATTGACACCGTTATATGTATAGTGTAATCAATAGTCTATTAATAAGAATTTAACGTCTGGTTCCTTGCCATAAGGCAATGTCGGGGACATATACTTATATACTGTAGCTCTTGGCTCAGTTGTGCTCTTAAACTCCAGTTAAATGCAAGTTTCGTCCCTTGTTCGTGCATATAAGCAGATTACACTGTATACTGCAATTTAATTTAGTATATGTATTTTATTTGTTTAAAATAAGTTTAGGCTTACAATTTTATATCGTTAATCAACATTTAATCAAGAGTTGCTAAGCTGTTAGTTAAGGGTTTTCTGCTATTTGAAATTATTTGTTAACATCACTCGGATAATATGAGTGCAGAATTATTGTGAATATATAGTTGGCAGTTAGTACCATTTTATGCAACACAGCAATAAATGTAATTATGATTTCCATTGTAATTATGATTTCCATTTTCCCAAATCACCGATATATATGATTATTAGAAATTTGGTGTCGATAGTTCCATCTCTAATCTTTTCAGTCCATATTTGTTATCATATTTAATATCGTGTATTTCTATGTGTGTGTGCTCATGAGTGTGTGCCTTATTTCAAGCACTTGAATTTACTCTTAGCACTTGTAGCTACTGCACTCTTGTTTTAAAAGTATTTATCTTATTTCTCAAAAAGTTGTTTTACAAGTTGTTAACATTTTTATCCTACTTCTCATAAAATAATTTAGAAGTTCTTCAATTTTCTATCTGCTGTGAATTAGCGTGGTATTAAGAAATGATATTATTTCATGTGCAGGCTTTGTCAGATTTACAATGCGATTGACTTTCCGATAGACTTGATGACTTGAACGAGAGTTGTTGACAATGAAATTAATCCAGTAACGAGAATTCAAGATATAGCGAGATTGACTGAGAGATGAGAACGAGTTGTCCGAGAGATGACCTAAGAGATATCGAGATCCATTTCAAGATTACGAGAAAGATTGCAATAAAGATTGGATTTGGATGAGCAGAAAACTGCATGTAGAGCAGTGTCATTGCGATATTGGTGTAGGATCGACCATGAATTACGTTACTTGACTGACTGAGAGCCTTATCGAGATTTTATCGAAAGATTTTGACGAGATTTTATCGAGAGAGATATTTTGCAAGTAAGGGTGAGTTGGTGTAGAAATCTCTCCAGTTTGCTATGCGTAATATGAACTCTAAATTGTCTTATCTTTTAGTTACAATTTTTAATTCTTTAAATTATTAACATTAGCTGATTGTGCTTACTTACAGTAATCTTAGCCTAATGTATTGTAAGTTGTCTTCTACAATATCTTTTGAACTGACGTGTGACCAAGCTGTTTGGTAGCATACTTGCCTGTATATGATCTGTGTCACTGGTTCAAAACCAAACGAGGCTGTATTTGATTATATGCTTGCTGTATTGAAAGATACATTAAATTTGGCTGCATAAATTTATCAATATATCAATTTATCAATTTATCAATTTATCAGTATATTATTAAGTGTGTGTGTGTTTGTGTGTATCTGATCTGATTTTAGCTAATTACTTTTATCAACACCATTTGTTGATCTTCTTATACACTGATTGTTTATCATGATTTACAGTGTGATTTGATTGCTACTTATTTTATCTATGGGAGTTCCTTTACTGCCTACTTTAGGGTCTGAGTTATTGAATTTCTATATGGTCATACTTTCCAAATTTAACTTAAAGATTAAGTTAACAAAACTTAAATTGGAAGAGTGCAATTTTATGTTTATCGTTATCTTTAAAACGTTAAAGATTTGCTCTCTTTCAGGGCTTAGACTTTATGTAATTCTGGCACTGTTTGTTGTCCTTAGATCCTACTCGAGATCTCGCTCGAGGGACAGACGCAGGAGTTACAGTCGCAGTGTCAGTCGCAGCAGAGAGAGACAACGGCGCAGCAGAAGCAGGTTTATATTATACTATTTTTATTGTTTTAATTAGTTTTTATTATGCTTTAATCGATTCGAAGGTAGCAATGTGTGTATTTGTACATATATCAATCAATTAGAATTTAACGTAAGTTTACTCGTCATAAGGCAATTTCAGGGCGTTTCAAGCAGACTCTGCATCAACAGAGGTACTGGGGACATATTTGTATATAGCGTTGTATTCTCGCCCTGCTTTGATGTATTTGGTTTGTATGCTGACGGGGTTTGTTTTTTACTTAACCCGCACATTATGTCAATCTGTCTATTTCACACATGAATGTGTCACTGGGTTTTAAACTATAATGTGCTTTGTGTATTAGTTGTGTTTGAGATGTTGTGAATTACTTCAGTTATTATTTTTTTGTTTCGAGCAGAGATAGACGCCGCAGTCGCTCTTGAGGAAAGTCGTGATGGTAGCAGTGCAGACTTATTGTAAGTTCTCTTGGTCTTCTCCTGGTCATATCTTACGATCTTACAGTTCATGAATGAAAAATAGAAAAATAATAAGAGTTGGGTTGGATAGAAATCCATGCTAAGAATCAGCAGATATTGCGGCAACTGTTTGCCGCTAGAGAAGATCTATATTTTTAAGGAGCAATAATTTTATTGGTCTATTTAGATTACCCTGATATCTAAAGGTTGATAATTATGGGCCTATATGTTGGCTAGCTACTATGTAATTAGGGTTTGAATGTACTATAACAACAAACTTTGTCAACTGTTAAACTTCAAGGTGCTCAATGATTTTAATTAGGAGTACTTACTTAAATTAATACAGTTGGAATATATAAATGCTATTAAGACTTTTCACTTATAGTTTGATTCAATGTCGCTGGCTTTGATTGCTATTGTTGATGTCGCAAAATGGTTTTACTTATATATTTGCATTTGTAATTCAAGCAAAATGAAACCCATTATTGTGCTACCTTTCCCTTATCTCTACCAACTATATTTTACCTATGGTATGTATTTCTGCAAATAATTATTTAATAATAATTATTAATAATAATTTATCAGTTTATAATCTGATTAAAACTTAGAACTAATTACTTGCTAATTAGAACGGATTGCTTTTTTGTTTATCTTAGATGCAAATGGGAGAAATGAAGCTGCCGTGCTATTGCGTGAAGAATGGTGTACGATGTGGGATGTTTGTTGGACAGTAAATGACACGTGTGTTGCAGTACCTAACTGATCATAGCTATAACTGTACTGTTGCCTCTATGGAATTTCTTTCTTTTTTATCTCGTTCTCAAGTGCAGAACTCTCGCATTCTTATACTCTATATTTTGGAGTGGATCTGTTTTTTTGCTATAAATTGAAAAAAACTAAGAACTAGTCATGTAAATTCAGGTATTTCTGTAAGACTAGCAACTGTCATTAAGATAAATTCCATGTCAGCGTGTAATTTGCTTGTGTAACAATTTTCTGTGTTAGTTGAAACTGCTTAAGTTTTATTTTCCGTGTTTAAGTTTCTGTGTTAAGTTTAAATTTCAGTTATTTTAAGGCAGTTATACGTTCTTAATTATCTAAGCTATCAGTTGCTATCATAAATTTATTCTTACAAGGGTTTGAACTAGAAGCCGCTAGTTTTACTATTCTAAATTTTCCCGTGTTGATGATCTCACTGACATTGAATGGTGATAATTAATTTTTTTCTTTCGAACTGAAGAGAATCAAAGCTTATAGCCTAGTTTAACGTCAGTTTTCTCTCTTGATAGCATGATAGTGACAAAGTGATGACGAATTTGAACTCTGCTCCTACTGATCCACAGTCAAACTACTTACCACTATGCTCCCTGATCAGCACTGCCCTCTTTATTCGGTCGAGATTTGACAACCGATGGTAGCTGTCTCGAGCGTCCTCTTCATCATCATCCTCGAATCCCAGTTTAACTAGGATCGGGAATTTTCAATCTTGAGTAAGCTTTATCAATCACAGAATCAAAGCGATACTATTGATTTCCTTATTACGCTAAGTTCTAATCACTGAACTCCGGCAGCTATGAAAAGTGACCTATGCAACTCAATTTGGAAATTGATCTAGTTAAATTATAACTAAAGTAGAAAAGTGCATAATAACGCATCACCTTGTAGATAGTGTTCATTGCTGCACTTGAATATTCTATGTAATCGGCTGGTTAAAGTCAAATCATCTGATCGTTCCTATCGACTGCAGATAGTTCCTATGTCTGCAGGCTTATCCAATCGACTGCAGATAGTTCCTATGTCTACAGACTTATCCAATCGACTGCAGATAGTTCCTATATCTGCAGACATTTCCTATCGACTGCAGATACATTAGTACATATTCTAACGAGCTTGCCATGTTTGGATCGGGAGAAAGAAGACCGTGCTGATCGTTTGTGTTGCGCTTAAAGTTCGCTGCCTTACTCGAAACAATCTCGTAAAACTGTACATGTATTTGAATTCAACGTTTCATATCATTGCAGTAAGTTTGGGCTGTTAGGAAACCTTCCTAATCAATTTAATACCATACAAACCATCAGAATTACCGGATAGTCTAGGACATGCTATTTGATGAGCGAGGTAACTACGGGCACCAGTAAACCTATACCTGTAGCGTCTGTTCCAGGTTATAACTAAATGCTGGTAAAGCTAAGGTTAAACGATCAATAAGGATTTGAGAGCACTAAGCATTTCATGGGAAGGCGCTGTGAAGATTGCTGATGATAGAAACGAATGTTGTGAATAATTTCGTGAATTGAGAGACTTGTATTTTATCCGAGCTGAGGAATGTTGCCGCCCTATGTTCTGTACAGAACTCAAGGAACTGATGATGATTATGAAAGCTAAGGTTAACGTCAGTTTCCTCCCTCGAAAGCGATGTCAGTGACGGGCGAGCCCAGGATTTGAACCCCGCACATACTGATCAGCGATCGAGTATCTTACCGACTTCGCAAGTGGCGAACCACCTACAGCATATGCTGCTGTTGGTTCGATTGTACATGCCGCTATCAATCCCTGCGAATAGCACGTTGCTATTTCTTCGCCTGTCGCTCGCTTGGACGTAAGGCAGCATTACACGGGATTAGTTTCACGTGTCCTCGCTTCGCTGGTCCCTGGCCGTAGGCAAAACCTCAGAATTGCGAGCGAAGTCTGCATCATTAGAATAGGATCTTTTACGGTCCATTCAGCCCCCGGCTGTATAACTCGACTGCTTCTCAATATTCCCTCCCTATAATGTCATTTAGGCCTAATATTCCCTCCCTATAATGTCATTTAATATTCCCTCCTTATAATGTCAGTCTATATTCCCTCTCTATCATGTCATTTAATATTTCCTCCCTATCATGTCAATTGGGAAAGAATGCATTCACGAATAAAACAAATTTTGTAAAATATTACCTTTAGCATAAATATATACTTACACAGTTTTGCGTTGAAATTTTATTTTTATATACCTATTAGACTACGTTTAAATTGCGCGTAGCTGGTGGTCGAAATCTACTTCTATGACAAAACTCTGATAACTACTTCTATCCTCGAGATGTGATTTCGTTTTATCTCTACGAATGTGTTGTAAATCATTTTACATCCGTTGTCTTGGTCTTCCTCTAACATTTTATCCTTTTACTATTCCATTGCATCTTTGAATAGTTAAAAAAAGCGGGTAAAGATAATGTTAACGTCTGCTTCCTCTCGCGAAAGCGATGTCAATGACGGGTTAGCCCAGGATTTGAACCTTGCACATACTAATCCGCGGTCGAATATCTTACCGACATCGCCACTGGCTTCAGCCTGCAAGTTTATTTCCTGGTGCATGTGAGCGCATCTTATGATATATTAACTATATATATATATATATATATATATATATATATATATATATATATATATATATATATATATATATATATATATTCTAAATGTTTTACTGTCTCTCGTGTGAAGACAATGTAGAGGACAGGGAGTTGCGCAGTCTACACCTGTATTAGCACAAGAACAGGAAAGCTGTTGAGAGCATTGCATTAGCGAAGCTTCTAAATCTACTCGAGCTCAGCTTTTTCAATGCAACTGACACCCTGCTTTGTTTGTATATATATATATATATATATATATATATATATATATTTTTATATATATATATATATATATATATATATATATATATATATATATATATATATAGTTAAATATAGGTCCTATTGGCTCTTTAGCTCGCTTAATTGATGACGTTTTGATGTTGGTTTTGCACGGATATAGTTTTCATTTTAATTGTTGATGTTTTTTGACGGATCTAAGGTGACTTTTTCTATGTTTATATTAGAAGTCTATCTCTATAGTTACAGTTAGTCACCTAACCTCTGACATCGACTGAATAAAAGCATGTACACTAGTTACACAACTTTAATTTTTTCCTCCCAATTAGGCCTACATGCGTAGGCCTATCGTCACGCCAACGGTCAAAGGGCCTAAGAAAATCGTTTAATGGGTGTTGTGGCAGATTCGTTATCCTCCGTTTTGTATTACAAGTTCAAATTGAATTAATTAATTTTATTTGAACCAAATAATTCATTTTCTAGCAACAGTATAATAAATATCTGATGACACCTCTATGATTAATAATAATAATAATAATAATAATAATAATAATAATAATAAAGGTTTAACGTCCGTTTCCTCATCCAGGGATGATGTCAGGGATTAACTAACGCCAGTCACTGCGCTGATACAGAATTCACGCCCATTCCCTCTCTCTGTTTCTGCTTTTCTATCGACACGCGAGATGACTTCGCTATCGTTAAAAACATATTCATTAGATCAAGTCGAACAGATGTTACCTTCAACTTAGTAGTCTCAGCGACGTCATTTGCATCGATTCATTTCTCTCTCTCTCTCTCTGTCTCTGTCTCTCTGTCTCTCTCTCTCTAATTCAACAAGATTTCAGCCGGCGGCTTACGCCACTACTTGGCGTTGAGTGCCCTTTCAGTTTACAATAAGTCTCTGACAAGAGAAACAGTTCTCCTCAGCTCGGATAAAATACAAGTCTCTCAATTCACGAAAGAAGCCTTAGGTTTCATGTCAGGAAAGATTTGACGGGATGAGTAGTTCTTTATTTTCATTTTTTTAAATATAGGCTAGAAAATCTAGAGAAAGTGCTGTCTCGCTTCATTATAAAAGTAGCGGGACATGATGGACACGTATAGGCCTACCATTGAAACGCAGGTAAACTATAATCATAGTGCAAGTAAGTTGCAATTGTAGTCCTGACATGCTGTATATTTAGATAATAAAACAAAAGCCGCTGAAACTCAACAAAACGTTCTAATTTGCGTTAAACAAGTATTACTATTCAACTAGTATCCTTCCTTGGATTGATTACCCGGATTTTGGCTCGCTCCATTTATGGACCCCTCACTCTGCTCATTGGTTTTGATTTGGTTCCGCAGTGCTCGATGTTGTCATGGACAACAGTAGCACTCTAATCGTACTGTTGTTGTTGCCGTGCTTCTGTTACATATGTAAACAGCCTCAATGCTAGAGCGGACGTGTAACTGTCAGCAACGTGTGAAGTGTTGGTCGAGAAGTTTCTAGAGGCAGGAAATGACTGTGTAGCAGTTGATTGCTTGAAGAATACCCAACAGAATTCCTCGCGCTCGTGACATGAAAACTTGTTCTCTTTTCAAACAACCGACCGCGGAATATCAGTATATTGCTGCGATGCTAGGCTGATAAAAGCTGGTAAAGCTAATGTTAACGTCAGTTTTCTCACTCGAAAGCGATGTCAGTGAAGGGAGATCTCAGACTGCAATCGTTGTGTGCAGATAGACAAATTGGTCGCTCAAGTCTCAGAAATAAAGGAGTCGCCTGACTTCCTGACATTTTCTATGCCTTTATTAAAAGCCTATTGATACTTTATGGATTGTCCCAGTTACTGTACCTCTGTTGTACTCCTCACGAAGCCGCCTAGTTCTTGTGTCAGTTGTGGAGGTTGAATAATGATTAAATGTGCATCTCTAAGCCACATAATGAGCCACGCTATAAGCAACATTTTAAGCCACATAATAAGTCACATTATGAGCCACATTATAAGCCACTTTTTAAGCCACTTTATATGTCATATTATGAGCAACAATATAAGCCACCTTATAATCCAGATTTGTCTTAGAAACGCAACATTTCTCATGATATCGGCTACATAAGGCGTGAAAGAAGGCTGAGTATGAATCCTTATATTGGACCTTCCACCTGCTAGAACACAAGAAATAAGGATGAATGATCTATACTATAAGCGCCGTGGTCTCTTTCTTCAGCTTCTAAGGAGAACTCTGACTTTTGAATCCAGGTTTGGTTCACATATTGATTGAGCGATTGTATGATTGATTGACTGATTGATGTATCGATTAATACTTATTGAATAAATAAACTAGCTATATCACCTGAAGTCACAAGCGATTTCAAATACGACACTGTCAGAACAATGTAGAGCTAATGTAGGTCTGTAGTTAATAATGCTGCTACTACCACCAGTGTTATCCTGTAGATATTGTAGGGTTTATAGCTCTGCAGGCTTTAAACTTATCCCCGCTGTTGCAGATCTCAGTCCAATATCAGGAGCAGCCATAACCTGCTTTATGTTTCAGCAAATATATTCAGGCTACAGTAAATTCAAAATCTGAATTTCCAAACTGAGAATCTCTATAGACTCCTCTATATGACCTTGTTTGTCGACTGGGTGCTCGATTAAACCATCAGTGTACTAATATAGTCGCCGAGTATGGGCTCTTGTTTCTAAAGATAGAAACTTTAGTCGTCCATCAATATGGAGAAATTTCTACGTTTAGTAAATGTCTCACCAGCTAGTTAAAGACTATATGTCATATTCTTGACAGGTCCACTATGCTTATAATTCATAAGTCATAGGCTCTCTTGGTTTTATCTTGTCGTTAAAAACAATAGTAGCAGATATGAGAGTAAAATCTCGGACATTCACTGGACTGGTTATACGTAAAATGGACTAAATTACCTAACGGTTTAAACGTATGGTATTAAAAGCGATAGATATCAACATAGTTGATCATTCCACTAATGCGTGTTACTTTACTTTAGCATAGCCTACAGTTTACGAATTGATATTAGTATTAAATTATAAGCTATGGGTACATCATGACAAATAATTTTAAGAACGCTCTTGATAACTCATAGAAGATATTTATAGTGAACTGGCAGAGGCGTCTAGCTTTCTATTTTGTAGATATTGTGTTTCTAGTAATTTTTTATATATTTGAATGTGATTTTATTGTTCGTTTTGATGCTGCATATACCTGTAATATTCAAAGAAAGCTTTGTCACCTAGATTTTCGTTAACTGCAAATATTTTAGAAATTACTCATTTTTATGCTCAAAAATTAAACTGAAAAGTAAAAATGCTAAACATTTAAGCTACCGTACCGTATCTAACCAACTGGTTAGATAAAAGAATTAGAACTAACAATTGCTAACAAATATACATTTAACAAAGATAAGTATACCTAGATGTTACTGCTCACACTTAAATTTTATTTTTCATAATTCTAATTACTCATTGACAGTTATTAATAATATGTCGTTGTACTATTATTATATTTAGCCTAATAAAAGCTGTAGATAAAAAAAGTAAACACGCATTATAGTGAAATGATCAACTGTGTTGATATCTATCACTTTTTATCACCACATGTTTAAACCGTTAGGCAATTTGTTCTATTTTCCGTGTAACCAGTCCAGTGAATGTTCGAGTTTTTACTCTCAGATCACTCTGGGATTCGAACCCACGAGGGTTCTATTCACCTCAGGATCTGTCATTTAAAACTTCATGACGTTACCCCTACGCTAATAAGACATTCCAATAATAGATAACAAAAACGTTTTCTTTCGTAGCTTACGGGCGCTGAATAAAAGGCCTGGTTTAAAATAGAACCCAGGGCCTCCTGCGTATGATTTTGTTACCACTACTAGTTGTCAGTAATATTACATTATCTTTATGTAATCATATTACGTATTACGCCTTTCACACTGACGAGCAAGTTTGCGAGTAAAACCTATGATTCTAATGAAGACCAACCAAGTTGTCTAACACCGTAAACTAACAATAGCTGAGAAAATACTACCGCAGGGCCACTGTATTTTACTGGAAACAACGTTAATAAGTCAAATAACAAAAAGAAATATAATTAAATTTTTATTATCTGGACGAGTCGTATAATGGTTGCTGCAGCCTTAGGCTAATTTGTTAAAATGCACGTAACATTGAATTATATGTACAGCCTCTCTCGTTTCAACGTGATTGACAAATTAATTTCGACTGGAAAATTAAAAAATGGTAAAATGATAATATGATAAAATGGTAAAATTATAAATTGGTTAATGATAAATTGGTTAAATGATAAAACGGTGAAATATGACCTCCAGTCGTAATTCAAAAACATGTGCACAGCATCTTAAGAAAACCGTTCAAACGACTGATCTATTATTTGAATAGTTGAACTAACATAATTTAGTGGACGTAATCTTTTGAAAATAATATTTAAAAATTATTTAATACTTGCAATGATTAACATTTTAATCAATTTTCTTACCCATAATATACATTACATGCATCATATATTGTATAGGTATTCCTTGTTTATTATCAAAACTCTGGCATACCCCTTAGTTAATTATTACACAGGTGAAAATATTATTGAAAATAAAATATTAAATGTACACTAGAGAGCGAAAAAATAAAATTGGGATGATAAAAGCGCTGCCTAACCGGAAGTCAGGATTATTTAATTGCTTCACTAAGAAGCCTTTATGATTAATTTAGAGTCTATTTCCGCATTGCAATTTGACGTTCCTGACATCATCCTTGTATGAGAAAACGGATGTTAAACCTTTATTATTATTATTATTATTGCAAACTGCCGTGAGAGACTGAACGGGCTCTATGAAATCAGGGGTTTAAATCGACTATAGACAGGTTTAGTTTTTGTTTCTTGATTAAAACCCGGTTCAATAACCTATTTAGGACCAAGAAGTAATCAGTTCAAATTTATCATCCATTTAATTGCCTCTTCGCGTCTCAATATGACGACAAATGTCAAATAATAGTGAAAGCTTATATGAACAGGTAGATTTTAGTTCTCTTATCAGATAAGGCTTGTGCTAAGCGGGTTATTGCAAATGGAATTTTTTTATCCACATCAGAGATATTTCATAGAGATATTTTTTCAGAGATAGTGATCATTAAAACCCAAATATGAGAATAATAAAACCCAAACTATTGTCGTAATTGGCAAAAATATTTGTGCAGAAAGTATAGGCCCTAATACCTATTAGCAATCTTTTAGCTTAATTATTTGTAAGTTAAATATTGCAGTTTAACAAATATTTAATAAAACTTTTAATTACTATTATAACAATCATTAATTTTTCTTCTTTTCATTTTGAGCTTTGTTTCTACTTTTTATATGACAATAATAATAACAACAAATAGAGTGCTACAGTCATCAATGACAACATCGAGCACTATTGAGACAAAATCAAGCCGGCGAGCAAAAAAAGAAGGTCCAAAAACGGTGCAAATTCCAAAATCCAGAAATTCAGTCCAAAGTAAAGGCCGAGAGTTAAAGAAAAGGTGGTTTAGGCGCAGATATATTTATATTCTATTGGTATATTTATTGCTTCACTCATCAAGACACAACAGAAATATATCCTACACGTAACATCCACCTGTTTATACGAGTCTTGTGTACGCAACATTGACCAACTGAAAAGCAAAATCATTGACATTCTGCATAACAGATGAGATTGCTGCCAATAAGAATACTAAGATAAATAATAATAATAATAAAGGTTTAACGTCGGTTTCCTCATTTATATTCTAAGTGGCAAATTCATCAGGTAACTGCTTGAGCAATGGTCCTTAAGGATTTGTGCAAATATTTAGATAGTTTTTTAAAATTATTTTTTGTTGCCTGCAATCAGTGAAATAATTAGTTCAAGAGTCTTAATAAATAAATAATTATCTCCATTGTAATTCGGTATTTTGGTCTATACAAATTGTTAATTAAACCCATAATAAATATAAACGTAAAGAAATGAAATACCGCAATTCATGTTAAAGGCTGTAGAAATAATATGCACACCATATTGAATTATCTTTAATGATGTTACATCGCAACAAACAAAACTTAGAACAATACGTTGATACTATATAATATAATAACAGCAATTAGAGTGCTACAGTCATCAATGACAACATTGAGCACCATTGAACCAAAATCAAGCCGGCGAGCAAAAAGAAGGTTCAAAAGCGGTACAAAATTCCAAAAGTCAGAAAATCAATCCAAAGATAAAAAAATTTTAACACTATGTTAATAACGAAATCCATAGAAGTCTTCCGTTAATTAATTAATCCACTTAAGTAGTTAGATACTTGTCTTACACCGCGGGGGTCTTAGTTCCTATTGAAGAGCTTCAAGTGAATTGGAGGCACCACGGCAGAGACGATACACTTTACGAGTGGCTGGCAGTAATAAGCAAGGGTTTCCAGTCAGTGAAATTGTAAATTAGGATAACGTAGACTATTTGTTCCTACAAGTGAATATTGCGTGCCTAGAAATTATGTTAATAGGCAGCTTAACTGTACATTAAATGACAATTGAAATTTGGAATGGGCACTGTATGTGAGTCTAGTTTCATGAATAATTTAAAACAGATGTAATTATTTAAAAAATTCAACGCTTTATTATTCATTTCAAGAAATCCATGACGCCTTTGGGAAAACTTAGTTATAGGTAAATCTAATCAATCAATCAATCAATCAACTAACCAATCCATAAGGATTTAGCGCTCGATTCCTCGTCAAAAAGCAACGTCAGGGACAAAACCAAGTCTACAGATCGTAGAGATTTAAATTTACAGTGGAATTGTTGACACTATAATTAGAAATAAAGCAAAGGATTGTATGGAAAGCTGGATATGTGACGTAGAGAAAAGGCTGACGTTGGACATAGGCTGGGATTACACGGGATCAGGAGGTTTCCGCATTGAGCGACAAGTGATCCGGGAATAGCTAGGCAGGAAGAGCTCGAGTCCATCCGGTACTTCAGCAATCCTGCTTCTAGGCCACTCCAGTGCTGCACAGAGTTTTATTACTATTTCTAATTCTCTTTGTCTGCTTGTTATAATTAATTGTATAGACAAATCTCTCTCTATCTCTATTTCTCTCTCATTTTATATATATACAGTACATGTATATATAATATAAATCTACATGTATATACTGTACATGTATACTGTATATGTATATATATATATATATGTATATATATATATAGCCCTATAAATTGTTTTTATAATTAACTTAATAATAGACAACTTAAAATAAGCTTTAATAAGTTTTAGCAAGCAATTCATTCTAATATCAAACTGCAACAATTCGAGATTATGCTTTGCTACATCCACACCTTAGTCTTCCCAACCAATTTTGAGCAAAATAAAGTTTAGGCTAAATGAAAAAATCAAACTCTACCACAAGGAAGCTAAACATTTAGACATGACCTACAATGTCCTACATGTCCATGTATGTGACTTGTTTGAACTACGTGCGGGTCGTACATGCTTTGTGAAGTGGAGATGCGAGATTTACAGAGGATCTGGAAAGAGACAGTCCGTGATGGATCCTGGAGTATATTACTCCGAGGCACGCCACATCGGCCTGGAGTCACCGACCATTCTCGATGTTACCGGAGCCACGGTCGCCCCGTGACGGTGATTGCGCGATCATACCGGTCAGCTATTTATAGAGCTAAGTGAAGCGTTCGGTTCAGTGGCTGGATGTAAACGTTTTCAACAATCCGACAACGCTGTAACAAGTGCTGCACGGTACTGCAAGTGTGTTAAGTTCCATTCATGACACTTCTCAGATTTTGAATAAATATAATAATAATAATAAAATAATAATAATATAATAATAATAATAATAATAATAATTTAAATAGAGGAGAAGAGAAGAGAACCATGGTAATTTATTTGTAAATGAATCAAAATATACACAAAGCGCATACAAAGAGACAGAGTATAAATAAAACGGCTGTCAGAAAGAACACAATTGAGATCTATTTAGCTGATTACCGGAAACACGGAAACATAGTAATATAGCAACATAAGATCGTATAAAATAGAACTAGTTAAAAATCCAAAATGCCAAAAGCGGTATTAAACTACCTGTCTAGAGTGACTATGCACTGAAATACAGTAGCCTACTGGTTGAATGGCAGAGACATTAGCGTATTTACTTGATCAACAAAAGACAACGGCTTCAAACATTAGCTGGTTTGACAGCCTTCTAGTAGTAGATAATTAAGAGTTAGAATTAGGGTTGCGGAGTTCTTTAGTTTGACTCTCTGTTGTTTGACTCTATAAACAATTAAAAAGATAATTTGAGCGTCTTCAAATATTTAAAGATATATATTCGCACCAATTTATTAAAATAATGCCAATAAATATCTTTTTCAGGACAATATCCACAATTGCTAGTCAATCTGAACGAAGGAAAAAGAACCAAATATTCCATAATTATATTAAGCCGCATTGAATTAAATTAAATGAAGCCGAAAAAATGGTAGGATCCTAAGAAGTAACTGCCATAGGAGAGCAAGAAATTCCTAAGCCATTGCCTATACCCTGGCAACATACTATAAACTATTCTTTAGCAGACGGCATTAATTTATCTACTTGCATGTACTCGCTCATTGAGGTTTATTTTAAATCAATCTGTTATTGTTTTATTTGTGTATAACGTAAACCTAACAAAATCCTAGACGAGTTTCAAAACACAAACCGATTCTAATAGAGTAGAGTTACCTAACTTATCATTAACAACATTTGAAAAGGTAGAAAAATAAAATTAGACTATTTGTGGACGAAAACCCAAACCGATTCTAATAGAGTTACTTAACCTATCATTGAACCTAACATTTGAAAAGGTAACAATAATAAAATTAGGCCATCTGTGGACGTAAAGATTCCAGAGACGCTTAGGTCTGGGAGGGCACTGATCCCTGTCTCTTGTTTTTAACTAAACCACGGACAACGTAAACAAGTCCACGTGTATGGAGCAGATGATGTAGGGATGACAGTGGTTGATGTATGAAATATTCGCTATGACGGGAGTGCATTTCCTATTTGTGTCAAGCGAGCTCATATGTTACTCAGGAGTGCTTGACAACAGTACCATGGGTCCGCGCATGGCACTCACCGGAAACCTTGCTCCATATTTTCACTTCTATTATTCTGAGCAACCTTTTAGTAATGCAGTATTACTAGATCTTGACATTGCTTACATAGAAAATGCATTTTTCTTAATATTTTACGCATAACTAAAACAATAGCACATGAAATAGTGGCATTAGTAAACAGTAACATAGTAAACAGTGGCACTACTAGTGCTTACTAGTGTTTACTAGTGCCGCTCTAGTAAACAGCAGAACAGGAAATAGTGGTACTAGTATACAGCAGCACATGAAATAGTGGCACTAGTAAACAGTAGCACAGGAAACAGTGACACTAGTAAACAGTGGCACTAGTAAACAGTAGCAGAGGAAACATTGGCACTAGTAAATAGTAGCACAGGAAAATAGCAGATAGGCTGTGCACTAAGAGAGATAGAGAGAGACTCGTATGTCACCGATTCCTGAGGAAAATCATTAAATCAATGAACTGGAGTTTAGATTGCTTAGGTTCGACAGTTCCTGACCCGAGCTCCCTACTCGGCGGTAAGTCTAATAAAACAGCGGATTTGTGTCACTAATAGGGTTTAACGCGTTCACTCAGCAACTGATCCGCTATCTTATCTCATCTCAAGCCGTGGAGTAAACTGCGGATGAACCACCTACGTGGCAGTTTCAATCTTTCATTGCTTTGTTTTGAAGAGTTAGCGGTCAAGTACTGATAGCCAGGTAGTGTTGTGTAATGTAACCTAGTAGTGTAATGTAGTGTAATGCGTGACTAGGATGTTTTCTTAGCTTTTAGCGCCTCAGTAACATTTAGAGTAGAGCAGCTCTTTAAGAGTGTATGTAGTCAGTGAGGTCTTCTGATGCCTTGGTTTATCGACATCGCCACTGGCTCCAGGCGAAGTCGGTACAGATGTCGGTAAGATACTCGACCGCGGATCAGTATGTGCCTGGTTCAAATCCTGGACTCGCCCGTCACTGACATCGCTTTCGAGTGAGGATACTGATATTAACATTAGCTTTACTGTCATTTTTAAACATTAATTAATTACACGGATTTGAACATTGAGTAATCGAGGAATACGTCGTTGACTTTTTTATACTCGAAATTCATTTACGTTACAGCAGACACGTATATGTATATGAGTAAATATGAATTAGTTTACGTATATGAGTAAATGAGTTAAATATTAGTTAATCGGTATAACATGCACGCTTGTCTAGTGTGAAGCAAAATAGATACGGAGCTATGAGAAATGTCAAATCACAGTTCCGCTAGAAAACAGTGACTTCTACTAGGTTACGGCTCAATTTTTTAGAAATAAAAGCTGGTAGGCTAAGGTTAACGTCAGTTTCCTCACTCGAAAGCGATGTCGGTGACGGGCGAGCCCAGGATTTGAACCCCGCACATACTGATCAGCGGTCGAGTATCTTACCGACTTCGCCACTGGCTCGAGCCACTAAATAGCAACTGATAGGCATTCAGTGAAAGCCTAACACTACAATCAAGGCATCCGATGACTTCAGTAATACCTAACACTACAACCAAGGCATCCGATGACTTCAGTGAATACCTAACACTACAATCAAGGCATTCGATGACTTCAGTGAATACCTAACACTACAACCAACGCACCATAAGGCGAATTAGTATCGTTATAATGCATGTATAGCTCTGCTGCGTACTGTATCTCTCTCTCTCTCTCTCTTGTGCTCTGCCGAGTGGAAGATCCAAGGCATATATTTATACTCACCGTCTGCTCTCATGATCCACGAAGAGCATTCCATACTTCAATAAGTCAATCCTCTTACAAGAGCCGATCTTGTATTGTGTCCGGGATACCGCCGAATAAACCAACTGTTAACTGTACATGAGGCGAGATTGTTGCAAGAGGCTAAAAATCAAAACAAGAAAAGAAAAACCACCTCAGAAGCTATAAGATACCCAATCAATAGAATACTAGACTAAATCAGGTACGAATGAGGCATAGAATAAGGCATAAATTCCTTCACAAAAGCACAGGCCTTTGTGAAGGAATTTAATTGTTACCTATGGAGTACTCTGTATGGGTCGTGAGAGCTCACACCATAAATATTTACCTTGAATATGTCACATGTCAGAACATTAGAGAGAGAAAGAGAGAGAGAGAGAGAGGGGAGAAAGAGAGGGAGTATGTAGCCTGTATACCTTGAGAAAAATATGGCTTCTATAACATGGTTTCTTTTACCTTTTAATATTTTTGCTTAGTCGTTTCTTATGACACGTGCAGCTTAAGGTTAGTCTATTCTTCAGTTGCCTGGACCTAATAGGAAATGCCCCGAATTTTAATAATGTTTTATAAAGCTGCGCACACAGAAGGATAAAGGATTGACTGAGCAATCTCGACAAGGAAGCCTGCCTAGTTTTACTCTGACGTCATATAATTAATTACAGTATCGTTTTCAGCCCAGCTAGAGAAACCTTTCGGTTTTCCTGAAAATGTGAAGCCAGTCTGTGTATAATATACCTGACTAAAATATGGAGTCAGTCAGTACACATCATACCTGACTAAAATGTGAAGCAGTCAGTGTTGATTATACCTGACTAAAGTGTGTAACAGTCAGTGTTGATTATACCTGACTAAAATGTTGATCTAGTCAGTGTAGATTATACCTGACTAAAATGTGGAGCCAGTGAGTGTAGATTATACCTGACTAAAATGTGGAACAGTCAGTGTTGATTATACCTGACTAAAATGCGGAACAGTCAGTGTAGATTATACCTGACTAAAATGTGGAACAGTCAGTGTTGATTATACCTGACTAAAATGTGGAACAGTCAGTGTTGATTATACCTGACTAAAATGTGGAACAGTCAGTGTTGATTATACCTGACTAAAATGTGGAACAGTCGGTGTTGATTATACCTGACTAAGCTATGAAGCCAGTCAGTGTTGATTATATCTGACTAAAGGTAACATCTAAGTTATCAAGAACGTGTTGATGTTGAGAAATGTGTAACATGCAGTAACGTAATATGTTATGTAACGTGAAAAGAATAACATGCGATCACATACTGAGTTTGATGTATAGTGAACATGACAAGTTATCATGTGGTATGATGTAAATCATGTAACATTAGTGATATGGTCACATCATCACAATGTGATCACATTCCTGACACACTTTGCTTACTTTCCTATGGCTGCCAGTGAATCAGGAAGCAATGCTCGCTATAAGCGAATCAAGAGAAACCATAGTTCATGCAAGAATAGTCTTAAGCGCTGACAATGCATTAATAACGATCTTAATGCTCATGATTGAGCGAGATAGATGCTGGAAAGTTTAATCAATAATATGATCTTACTGTTATAGAGAAAAACTACATTCAAACTCAATTTTAAGTTTAAAAAGATCAAATGTTGAAGAAATATCACAAAATATTATAAAGTAAAAATCTGAAGTAAAAAGAATTGGAAGAGGTCCGAGAGTAGGAACATTATATAATTGTTAAAATATTTGTATGTAGAAATTTAGAGAACAAGAGAAAATAAAGCGTAGCAATTTAGTGCCTCGAAACTATAGATTGACTAAAAACAGCTAGATAGAAAATTATAGAGAGAGGATGGGGATGGAAATAAGCATCAAGTTCTAGGTGAACTAAGGTTGATCAGCTGGACTTAAAGCAACGTGAGACGAGCTTGACACAGTTGCTGCAGTCGAGGAAAGTTGTAAATGCGCTACTCGTTTATCAAGCGAAATAGCCATGTACATGTACTGTTGTACTAGTACATGCACTGTTGTACTAGTACATGTACTGTTGTACTAGTACATGCACTATCTATTGTACTAGTACATGTACTGTTGTACTAGTACATGCACTATTGTACTAGTACATGTACTGTTGTACTAGTACATGTACTGTTGTACTAGTACATGCACTGTTGTACTAGTACATGTACTGTTGTACTAGTACTGTTGTTCTTATACTGTAGTACAAGTACATGTACTGTTGTACAAGTACATGCACTGTTGTACTAGTACATGTACTGTTGTACTAGTGCTGTTGTTCTTATACTGTTGTACAAGTACATGTACTGTTGTACTAGTACAACAGTACATGCACTGTTGTACTAGTACATGTACTGTTGTACTAGTACTGTTGTTCTTATACTGTTGTACAAGTACATGTACTGTTGTACTAGTACAACAGTACATGCACTGTTGTACTAGTACATGTACTGTTGCACTAGTACATGTACTGTTGTACTAGTACTGTTATTCTTATACTGTTGTACAAGTGCTGTTACTAGTGTTGTGCTGTGCTTGTACATGTAGATTCAAAGTTTCAATCTTTAGCTACTTAGATACCTTTAGTGTCGTACGCCGATTTGTCTAATGCTATTTTACTAAGTAATTATATTTACTATTTAACAATGATTAATTATAGCAATTATTTGGTATCAGTAAATGTTTAGAGACTATTGTGGATTACTTTATTATTACCATTACTTAATTATAACTGCAAGATTATTCTGGATACTTATGACATACTCAAAAGCTACTTAAGTAGATGAATATATAATTTAACAAGTATAAATTGAGATTTTTTGAATATTTATTTTCTTAAACTATTCTCAGTTGTGACGTGAGTATATTCTACGGCAAGTTTTTGTAAACCATTAGAGAAATAAATAAATTTATCAAATACTTCAGTGCGCATCACTGGCGTTTCGTAACATTTGCTCATATTTTTGATTTTTCATCGAGGAAGTCGAATATAGAGATAGTTTACTAATTATGAGAAATTTGTCTATACATTGTTTAATAGTAAAAAACTAATTTAGAAGATTATTTTCTGGTTCTTTATTTTGTAAAGATAATATTCAATTTACATTCAATTTATTTATATTCAATTTATTTATATTCAATTTATCAAAGAATTTTACGAGATATTGGTATAGATGTAATATCAATTTTAAAATAAGACATTTCATTTCACAGTACATAGGAATTTGATATAACTCCACGGAACTGGAAATTTAAAATTTACATGTAAGTATAAAATTTCAGCAGATTCTTGGAAATCACTTGTAAATCAAATGTCATTTTAGAATTTAGACCAGCAATATTATTAAATTTATCGATAGACAAAGGCAGATTTTAATTTCAATCAA
Organism: Enchytraeus crypticus; assembly: GCA_905160935.1. Taxonomy (NCBI): domain Eukaryota; kingdom Metazoa; phylum Annelida; class Clitellata; order Enchytraeida; family Enchytraeidae; genus Enchytraeus; species Enchytraeus crypticus. The sequence goes on along the minus strand of CAJHZI010000548.1, from coordinate 757,483 downwards.
TAGATATTTTTCAAAATCACAATAATTACTTTTATGATTACTTTTATTATAATTACTTTTCAATTATCCTATATAACAAACATACAATAGGTTACTCTGTTAGTTCCGACAAACCGGCATTGAAATAAAATAACAAGCGTCTTTTAAATTTGCTTTAAAAATGTTTGAAATTCTAACTCGAAATGACAAGAGCTTATCACTGTCGTCCGAATCATTAGCGAATCATTGGATATAACATATTTTCTTAATTAATTTACCGAGTTGAGGGTTGGGGGGTTTCAGGCCCCAGGAGGTGCCCATGCCTATACAGGACCCCGCTGCGCTGGAACAGCTTCATCAGGCGCCGGCAGCGAGAAAACACTCAACCGCTCACGCCACTCTATCGACCATAGGTCGAGCCTGCTCCTTCGTCGACCCAGTGGCCGGGCTAGCGGGGCATCGAGGGGCAAACAACTACCAGCGCCCCTGCCCATCGGGAGTGCTCGAGAAACAAAGACGAAGGGAGTCTTACTGTCCGTCCTCGGCTGAAAATCCGTCCAGTTCGTCGTTTAAAAGAAGACGCGCCTATTCCTCGGGAGGTGGTTCAAGGGGAGGCATGTACGACAAGGCCGTTAGGGAGAGATTGAGTAGTGAGAGCGACTCTGGGGGTGGAATGAGCGCGGCAGAGGTGGCGACAGGTTATTATAGAAATCAGTGCGAGGAATCACACCTATCTACGAAATCTTTTCCATCTGACATCAGCGAAACGTCAGGAAAGCTTCCTACCGCTTTTGATCAGGATTTACCGGGAAAAATTAATTCCAGACATACGTCATCTTCTGCCAGTAATATGGCTTTGATTCCGGCTGGTCAGTCCGGGGGTTATATAATTGAATCGAGTAATAATAAAGCGCAGAACTTGCAAAGTTTGTCACTACCGGAAATGAATTTGAATATCTGTGAGACATTATCATCATCTAATAGTAATATATCCATCCGGAGTCCATCATGGAAGCTGACGAGTCCTCGGATAACTACGGTGGATGAGAAGGACGAACTTGTTCAGAGTAATTCTGTCAACCATTTTGTGTTTCCCGAACCATCAGAAAATGATGACGTCATCGAAAAGTAAGTAGCAGCACTTCTTCTAACTCTATATCCGAGTCTCAGTCTCTGTCATTGTCTCTATTCGTATGTGCGGGGTTCAAAGTCTGGGCTCTCCCGTCACTGACATCGCTTTCGAGTGAGGAAACTGGCGTCAACCTGACGTTAAAACTGAAGTTAACGTTAACTGTACCCGCTTTTTTTATTTATGTCTCAGTCTCTGTGCTTGTCTCTGTCTATGTCTCTGTCTATGTCTAACCCAAAATCTCTCTCATTCTGTCTCACCCTCTATCTCACTCTCCTGTACTTTTCGACACTTATTGTCCAATGTGACGTTTTTAATTTATTGCTGCGCTCATCAATGAAGCATTAATCTCGCTCAACTAGCTGATCAACAAATTCAAACAGCAATAAGATGAGTCTTTCCACAGTATCCCAGCCTTTCAATGGCTTCCACAGTATCTGCGTTAATAATGGTGCCCATGTCTACCAGGACTTTACGAAAACGAGTTTGTCGAGTGGAATATTATCTGAGGTGTTACGAATCCAATTACGTAGAAACGATAGCACAAAATAGGCAGCATAATAATGTTCTGTCACAGAATAGTCTTCGATACAAGAAGCTTCTGCTATGACCTATAATTCTCTTGAGTAATATTGTCTGTACCGGAAAAATAAAAACGAGTTTGTCATTATATCAATCTTTATTTCACCAAAAGGCAGCAAATCTGTACAAAAGTGACAAACTAATATGGTGCACATTACAACACATAATCGAAAAACAACGAATAAATACATAAATTCATGTAGGGAGCTCTGTTAATGAACCAAATTGCGTAAGTTGATATTATTTATTGTCTTCAGCGTTGACATAAATTTGTCTTTTCTCAACTGATATTTATCTTCTATTCCATGCATGTTAAATATATTCATGCAAAACAGCAAATCATTCATACTAGATACCTGAAGTAGTTTAAATAAAGCCTTATTGAAAGTAAATTCTAAGCTCTTAATTTCCGATTTATTTAAATTTAGCGCTTCAAGAGCATATAACAGACTAGGCACAGCTATTGATTCTATTAAATGAATAGTGACATTTATATCAGGCAATCTGCCTAACTTAGAATATAGTGCATTGAAAGCTGCATAGAACTTATACTTAACATGTGTAAAGGATACCTTAAATCGTCTTCTGCTTTCAATGACCAAGATATCTAGCTTACTTAGCCCAAGCAATTACACCATTGTCACTACATATACGTATATTTGGACAATCAACAAAAAATCTTTTGCCAATTCTAATACAGTACGATTTATTTGTATTAAGCTTCAGATTTATTGCATCAAGCTCAGCACAGCATACCAATACTATACGTTGAAGTTCCGCCACCGTAGGTGCTAAGAGTACTAAATCGTCTGCATACATGAATGAACCATATGATATATTATTAAGTGTACATCCATATTTGGATAACTGTGAAAGAAGATTGTCCACATAGATACAGAATAATGTAAGTGATAATACACCACCTTGTCTAACACCACATGATACCTTAAATTCTTCAGATATCGCAATACCCCATCTTACATTCGAAAATAATTTCGAGTACCAATTTATTAAGACGTGTATTATATATAGAGTATATTTAATTGTAGCAATTTATAAAACAAACAATAGTGATTAACTCGATCAAATGCCTTTGAAATATCTAGACAGCACAAATTAACTGTGGAATCATTCTCCACAAAATAGTCTATAACATTCCTTACACAAAAAATTGCATTGGCACACACAATGCAATTATGCCTGATTATCTACCATTTTGTCCGATAAATAGTTTCAGCATTTTAAATATTTAATTTGAAACGATATCGCATATACCGCATTGTTTATAGAACGATCTTATTAGCCCTGTCATTCATCTCTTCCTTCTATTTACCCCCCCCCCTCTCCTTTGTATTATATAGATCATTATTAATTTCCACCAATTAAATATAATTGACATTCAAGCTCAATACATTGCTGCTTTTTTATATTCTGGACTGACACTAACTGTCTCTAAAATAGTTTTGGGTTAATTAATATTTGATTTGATTTTTGTATATGTTTCATTCAGTATTAATGATGGGGGGACGTCCCTCGTGATATAATCCTTGTATGAGGAAACGGACTTTAAACCTTTATTATTATTATTATTATTAATACAGTATTATTATCTTCTACGATCTGCTTTATCGCCGGTTTCGTTTTCGTAAAGCGTCAGATAACTTAGCTACTACACCAAGCCATCAATCTAGTGATGGATGCGGTAAATGGTTGACGTCTGCAGCTCTACAAACACGTAGGCGAGTTGACGATATAGAAGCAGTCGACGCTACTTTTCTGACAGTTGTTTAACAAAAACAAATAGCCAAAAGGTGTTAACAGATTGTTAGTTTTTCTAGGTGCCCGTTTGACGGCAATGTTTACTTTAGCTGAAACGACGCCAGGTTTTTCTGTTGACCAATCTACCTGACGCATATTCGAGCGTTCGGGCGACAAATTGTGCCTAGCACACTCTGGCGCGACCATGATTGATTCAACACCAGAGAAAGCAGGCCTAAAGTCCCCTCGGAGTCCGAAAGCTACGTGGAAATTATACTAACCTTCTGGAAACGTTTCTCTAACTTCGGCAGATTAAATACGTGGGATTGGAAACTTCTTTGAATTAAGTCTAGAAAACGACCTTAGTTAGAGTTCGAACATGAAGCCAAGTTTCTACACTGGTTTCGACCAGTTATCATAAGGCCTACTTTATTTTTCTTTACATCTATATAGCGCTACTTTAGCCTTTTGCAAGACCAGCGTATTATACATACCGTAGTTATTGAGTTATTGATTGATTTATTAAGTGAAAGCCTTCACAATTTTATTTCCATATCTGTCAAACTTAAATGCTAGATAGTACGGCTTTATGCTAGTTTAATTTTTCCATTTTAGATTCAATTCTAAATATTAAATTATAGTTCTTTTATGATGAAATTCATATACGACTTTAAAGAAACGACTTAAGAAAAATTTCTACTGACTTGCAGAGTTCAGTTGCGCAATGCTTCAAATCAATCTTCATATAGTACATTATTTAATTAGTTATATTATATTTTATCAATTTAATTGCGTCCAAATGATGAAGTCATTTTGCAAATTGTGAAGCTGCGCTAAGAAGAACCAATGCGAAAACTTCTTACAAATGTGTATAGGTATTTGTTTGTTCATTTCATTGTTTGATCTTTGGGATATTTTCTTATACTGCTTATAGCAATGGTGATTGGATAATGGAATCAATTAATGGGAATTCGTAACTAGAACGTATTTTTTTCTACGCTATATATATGAAATAATTTTATTAAATTTGAAATAAATTATATATAAAATACATTCTAGGTTCAAGTTCTCATTAGCTAGCTGCCTCTCTTTTCCAATCACCATTACTATAAAGCAATATAAGAAAATACCTGAAAGATCAAACAATGAAATCAGCAAATAAATGCATATAAACTGTTGCATTTAGTAAGTTTTCACATTGTTCTCTCATCCAAGGAGACCAATAATTCAAGAAATAATTGTCTTCTCGTCATCAGTACGACCTCACAGCATCTCTGGTTAACTCCATCTCCATTCGCCTTCAAATATGGCTGAACCATCATTCCAGAAAATAAGTAATTCAAGGCAGGCACATCCCTATTCCTGAGGCTGGACCTCTGCTCCATTAATCATCCCACTGTGACGGAATTAAAATTGGAAAATGATGGACGTTGGTTTGTAGCGCGTCCATTACACTTCAATCCCTCTTCGCATTATTGCAAATCCAATCGAATGCTCCGTTAGTTCTCGTAAGCGGCCTGATCCATATTTCAGGATGAAAGTAATTGCATCCTGGTAATGTACGCAATCATTAGGCGTGCAATGCGAACAGATATTAATGACAAAATCATCACAGGGTAGGAAGTCTGCGATACACCAGGATACCTGCTCCAGAAATATAGCTAAAGCAATAAACCAGAATACTAGCTCCAGAAATGGAGCGAAAGCAATACATCTTAATACCTTCTCCAGAAATAGAACGAAAGCAATTCATCAGAATACCTGCTGCAGAAATAGAGCGAATGCAATACAACAGAATACTTGTTTCACCAGTAAAGAGAATGGAATATACCAGACTGCATGCTAAATGCAATGAAGATTTAACGTCGAGTTTCTTGCTCGAGGGTGATATCAGGGAAGATGTAGACATGCAGTGTGATCAAAGAGAACGAAGTACATTTGGCGATATCACTTGGAGCTGCTCTCCTTATTTCTTCGCATTTGACCGGTCAAAATCAACGGGAGAAATGCATAGTATTTTACTATATATATATATATATATATATATATATATATATATATATATATATATATATATACAGTATATATATATATATTTATATATATACAAAATCAAGTAATAGAATACATGTAGAATACATATAGAAATAAAATAGTCTAGCGCTTTCATCTTAAGCATCAGATATTATATGATTAAATCATAAGATTAAATTAACAGATATTGTAGGATTAAAATTCCGAATCATTTCTTCAGTAGAAAAACGAAAGTTTATCTTCTATCATAACGGTGAAATTTGATTTGAACGTTTGCTCTCTGCTATGTGCATTATTATTTAATTGATTTGAAGGCATGCTATCTGCAATATGCCGAATACTAGTATTTAATTGATTTAGACGTATCTAATGTACTAGCATTAAATTGATTTGGACGTATCTAAATGTACATGTACGATTATTTAATTGATTTGGACATATCCAGATGTACTAGTATTTAATTGATTTGGAAGTATCCAGATGTACTAGTATTTCAGATGTGCTTTCAAGTCACTAACGAATAACTGCTTTAGAGTAGTTATGAAATAAGTTTCTAAATTTCGATAACTTATAACAATTTTTTAGTTGTTTTAAACTTTTCTCTTTGGCTACAAAGAACAAGAGAAACGTGTGCCTATCATAGATATTTTGTAGCTTGATATTAAATCATTTTAACTCGATATATACCTGGTGCGGGATTCTGGATAATTACTCAAAAAACCGTAAACTGAGTGTGATTTAGAAGAGCTGATTCACGTTGATAGTTTTGAGTAAGGCGGTGGATGTTTAATTTGTAACTTCTATAGATACTCGAAATTAAGAATTTAAACAAGCAGATATATATAAATTAAAAGGTCTTAAAAAACTCATTTTCTGGATTCTGAAATTTTCACTCTATTTGACTTCCTTTTTGTTCATTTTCTTGGATTTGTCTCAATATTGTTCGATGATGACATGGATGACAGTTACACTCTAATTGCTGTTATGCTATGGTTATGTAAGTATTGCTGATTTTGAAATTTATGTTCAACTGATTATGCCCAAGAAAACGACGCTAGACATCTGCGCTGAACAGATCCATTATTCTCTTATTTCAGCCAGTCTACATAAATGCACAGATCCTTTAGTTATACATTGATCACTCTAAGCATGTAATAAGACGTTTTACTAACTATTAATGGAACATTTAAAACCAATCCCTGATTTTTAATACATTAATTAGCCGTTTGACATTTCAGGAGTACAATCATTTTTTCTCACTTTTGAAAGCACAATTAAGCATCAGACTCACATTAGATTTCGATTGCGTGTTGGTTCTGCATTTACTTCAAATTTCTTTTTCAAAACAGATCGATATTCTGAGTTACTTATCATCCACGATCATTTGGACGAATGATCGAATTCTTGCCTGAATTCTTGGAGGGACGAGGTTAAGTTAGCCCCCTACTCTCTGTAATAGGCTCAATCGGAGATTTAAGATACTTGAAGGCTTCAAAAAGAGCATAGATTATGTTTAAATCTCAGATCTTCTGCCTATCTAGCCTCCTAGCATTCAGTAGCTTATATTTTTCCGGTAGTCTCCCGCTAACTTTCCTTCATTTTGAGCACCGGATCGAATAGTGCAATCACAGACTGGGTGTATGTCTAATGAAGGAAGAGACGAGTTAGTCAAGCGCCTGAAGCTGATAAATGATTTATACTGTAGCATCCCTTCGCTGTTCTTAAGAAATCTTTGAAGAGAATTGGTAAACAAACTCTTTATGGTTAGTTACCTCTCATACTTGGACAATGGTTATTCATTCCAAATTTTTGGTTTTATTCAGAAACTAGGCCTGCTTTGTGTTCTTTCATTATTTTCCTGTTTTGGTAAGCTTTTGGTTGCAAAATAATAGTGTCGAAAAGTAATAGACATGGCCATTGGCCAATCTTATAATGCGCATGTATATCTAAAATTACACGTCCAATACTGATCCATATTGATTCTTGCGTAATATAATATTTTATTATCTCTTTTCTCTACACAAGATAATAGAACGAAAATAGTAATTTAAACACAATCGCATTGAAGAATAAAACAAAATAAAAATGAAGTATACCACCTATTTGAACTATCCCATTTGAAGAAACGTCATTCACTAAATTGCCTAGACAAAATTTGCAATATATTCAATGAAATTCCAAAAATAATGTGACGTTAGCCATAGAATCGTCAATAGAAATACCTACTATAGAAATACAAATATAGATAGCTAGAATAGAAAATAACTGCAATAGAAATGCCTATAATAGAACTACATTGCACCTAGACTACCTGCACAAGAAATGGCTTCTTTTATTTTATTTGTTGTCATTTGATTTCTAAATCATTCTGATGATCCATAGAAACTATTCTCCAAATAACCTCCATGACTCTTGAGATGATAAATTCCAAACTTTGAAAAAAGAAATATTCTAAATGTACACTACTTCGTTATCTAAAGGAACATTCCAAAAGTTTCGCTTAGAACGGTTTAATACTGGTAGCCTACTGAAAATACCAGCGAAAATGTAATCCAAAAACTACATTTCCAGAATTAAAAAGACTGCCTTTAATAAATGTAGTTAAAGACCACATTTGAAATTCATAAAGTTACGACTTTTGACTTGGAAAGGTTGATGATAATGAAGTGATCGTTTGTGGGAGAGCCAGCTGACTTCTAGTAGAAATCAGTGCCTTGAGCATGGTGTTTTGTTGAGCACAAGAGAGATAGTACCGAGCAAGTGAGGTTATCCTTATACCTTGACGTCAAGCGCTCTATCACCCATACACGTGGCTTCATTGTGTTATATTGATTAACTCAACTGAACGACCGTATGTAAAAGTCTATTTTTGACTAGAATTGTTCTATCTAGCATCTCCATTTGTGCGTTATGATGTCTCAATAATCTAAAAATAACTACTGCCCTTCAATCATGCAAATCTATCATAATATTATGTGTAGTAAAGCTTGAACTGGCTTCTTTGAATTTTGTATAGAAATAGACGCATTGTAGGGTCTATATCTACCACTCTTGTCAGCTTGTACTGGTTTTTATCGATTAATTTTGAAACCTGAAGGTAGGCTCAAGGCTTAAATTTCTAGACAATTATTTTGTTATCTCGTTTAATAATACGCATTGCTGATAAAAGTAAAATTGCAGTCGTATAATTGACATCCCTGTTAGGCCTGCTTACGCAATTATAAAGATTTTACAATGATTTAAGTATAATCATTTATTTTTGTTGTCACTGATGACTGTAGCACTCTAATTGTTGTTATTATTATATTCATACTCAAGGTCTGCTTTCTCCCTCTATAAGAGCACTCCTTAGATCAACAAGTTAATCCCTCACTATGTCTATGACTTATCCATACCTTATGTAGCCTATAGCTTGGGAAAAGTATGGTTTCGGATGTGATTTCTCGTTGCCTTCCTTAGTTAGATGGATTAATTACCATTTAATCCTGGGGTGAAATATTTCATGGTGTGGTGGGTCCCTCTTGCCATCCTCAGCTCCTGCCTTAGTCGCCTCTTACGTACACGCGGCAGATTGTTTGCGGTTGTCCTATTCTACAGTAGTCCAACCACACCCGAGCACAACACGGCACTATTCTATATCTAACTGTTAATTAATTTCTTACTTGTCATCTATTTATTAAATTTCATATGTCATATCAATTTTTCCAGTTTAGACTTGCAAGACAGTTTTTTTATCGAAACTGTAACGTGACCTTTGACAACATCTCAATTTAATTTAAAGATATTAAGTGGCTTATATATAGGCCTATAATATATATATATATATATATACATGTATAAATAGTTACTTTAATTAAGTAACGTATTTGAATGGCCATTAAGGCGACATTCGTTAAACCAATACTACATCACTTCAACTCAATTGGACGATCTGTATAATTTCCGCAGCAGAGGAGTGTGCAACATAGAAAGAAAGAGTATCTTCTTGAGAATATCAATGATTTGGACTTATTGGCTTGCAACATTAGTTAATTCCACACTAATTAGCCCACTCGTCACCCTTTTCCTGTTTTCACTATTTTCTATTTTACCATATACAATTATTCTGCCGCTATGGCGCAGCCGGTGCTCCTAATCTAGAATAGGTTTTTATCGATTGCGCTCACACAACTGGAGTGAAATACGTAGAGATATTTTTAATAATCAAGCTTTTACATTTCTGCTCTACGTGTGTTTTAAGCATGCACACAAATTGGACATTGTAAATATTTATATATGCGTGTATATATACACATATGTGTGCATATATGTATGTGGATGTACATGTATGTAATTATATATAATATACATATATTATATTCGATATATGCTAATTTATACATGCAATATAATTATATATACACGACGTATTACACGTATATATATACATGTATATATACGTGCATATATATGTATATATACAGTATATATATATAGTATGAAGGCAACGGGAAACCACCTCAGAAGCCACAGTTTTCCAAAGCTATAGGCTACATAAGGTATGAACAAGGCATAGCCTTTGTAAAGGGACTAACTTTTTGATCCAAGGAATGCTCTTATAGAGCGAGAAAGCAGACTTTGAGTATGAATATGTAACTTGAACCTGCCACTTGGCAGTGCACTGAAGAGAGAGAGAGAGATAGATAGATACAGTATATATATATATATATATATATATATATATATATATACTGTATCTATCTATCTCTCCCAATAAGTAATATATATATATATATATATATATATATACAGAATATATACAGCTTAAACCGATGTTAATGTCAGTTCTTTCTAACTCTCGAATGTAATCGACCTATCAGTCGAGCCCAGGATATGAACCCCGCACATACTGATCTGCGGTCTAATATCTTACATATTACTGATATCTTGCCGGTCACAGACATCGCTTTGGAGTGAAGAAACTGACGTTAACGCTAGCTTTACCACCTTTTTTACCGACAATATTGTATAAAACTTTACAAAGTATGTATTAGACGTAGTATACGCAACTTATATGCATGAACACTCACACTCACAAACACAGACAGGCACAAACATATACATGTATGTATATATATACATATATATTATATATATATATAAAATATATATATATAATATATGTATGAATATGTATATATATTTATATATATATATACACATTATATATATATATATATATATATATATATATATATATATATATATATATATATATATATATAGCACGTACACAATTTTTCTATCGGATTTAATCTGTGGAGAGTTTAAGTTACTCTAAATTTAACAAAAGAGTTACACCGCAATTCATAATTGGACGTTTCCGTTCCTGTTTCCTTTGGAGGAAATGTTCATGTATTTTCAATGTATTTTCTCTCGCACAATTATTCCAGCACCACATATGTATCAATCCCTTTGCATGGAGCGAGACGTATATCACGTGAGCTCTTATTACGTCATGCCCTTATGTCAAGGTCTAACCTAGAGGCCCTGTGATTCTCAATTCAGCAAATCGAGATTTTTCTACATAATAACAAAACCAGTATTACATGCAATCATAATATAGCATATGGCCTACTGTTTGCAGAGTATTCTGCTTATGACCAGGTGGGCTTCCTATGCCTTCCTCAGCTTCGATTAAAATTTAGTGGGCAGGGACGTCATTCCCTGAGAAAACAATCCTGTTTACCTGTTTAACCATTCTTCTGTTCATCTCGTTATAAGCAGAATACCTCAAGAATAGTGGTATATCAGAATGAATTTCATAGATGATTTAAAGAGCCACTCGTATGTTGGCATGAAGAGGAAAGCGGAAAGATAGAGATAGAGGAGGTGTTGTTTGCCATGGACCTGCCAGTAGACAGTGCCCAATGAGAGAGAGAAAGAGAGATGTAGAGTGTATGTAACAATCTTTACAACTCGTAGTCTTAACACAGAGGAAAGGACGGAGGAGGTACCGGGTCTAGCCGAACCTCAGGAGGGCTAAAGGAACTTTCAGAGTGAGAGCTACTAAAACTTTGAGTGGAGGGTTTAGTTTTTTAAGTATTTACGGGTTTGCTAGGTACGGAATACGTGAAAAGTTAGTTTTTACATAAAATATAAGATGGATACAAGCCTCAATTTGAAGGATTGAGTTGTAAAAAATTAAGAGGGTCTTAGCTCCAACCCGTCTAAATTTTTATCCTCTTGACAATTTTCCTTATTGTCTACCTGTAATATTGAACTTCTAGCTATTTCAGAAATTTCAGTAGAACTGGTCCAAATTTCGAAGCAAACTTGCTGCAACTTATACACATACATCAATCTAAACTCAAAGTCACTCATTGCATGTTTGTATTTGTGTGTGTAATTAAGTGCATGGACTTCAGCAGTGCATACTAATACCGGTATGTTCGCCTGAGGTGTAATCACGTAGCCGCAGTAAGAAATTGTCAGAGACTTATTGTTCTATATTATAATTAAGAAAACTTCCGGCGTAAATCCATCTCCAATTAATTTGAAATCTTATGCGCATGTCACGTACAACATGATATTAATCTCAACTTAATTAACAGCACTCATTGTCTTGTAATGCTGCATTAAAAACTCATTGCTAGACTACAAAAACAACCTTAGAAGCATCATGATCATTAATCTGTTATTTTTCACTTTTTTAAAACAAGTGACAAGTGGGTTAATGCCAAAGATTTTTAGACTGAGAATCGGAAAGTGATGATTCAAGAACTTCAACTTTAGTAGTCACCCGTTGTTGATGTGCTTTAAAGTGAGAAGACTGACTAAAAATTCGGCATTCAGGTAACATTTTTGTCAACTTATGAGAAAACGTTCATCGTAGCCCATTCTGCTGCTATATCATCTTTATTTTATAGCACATGCCGTAGGTAGAATTGATCAAATCTAATGATAAATAAAATTTACAAAATAAAAATAAACAATCTGAATAGTAAACTGCCATGAATATATACCTTGAACCCGAATCTTAGAATTCCTCTCGAGACATATACCAGAGTTTCTGGAAAAATGCCTATAACCATTACTACACACATTTAGACATAGTATACCTTTGTATAATATAATCGTTTCCAGCATGTCTGTATAATCGATTGCAGAATTGGTCTGGGTGAATTGGTCTGTAGTGATATGTGCTGTGGGGACGTCCCTGACATCATCCTTGGATGAGGAAACGGACGTTAAAACTTTACTATTATTTCTCGGGTAAATTTTTCTGTTGTGTAAGAATTAGAGACTCCGTGAAGTAACCTGCCCCAGGGATGACCTGGGTACCCGCCAACCACATTGCCGACAGGGAAATACAATTTCCTGATCATTTTTTACGGCGTAGTAGGGATTGGCGAGAGTGACTTGGATGGATACAACATTTTCTGAGGATATTGAGTATTTGAGTCCCTCTCTAACAATATCAATCCATTTCCTAGTTTAAAGTGAATTCTTTTTTTCCGTTTAGTATCGTTTATTTGTTCATCACAGCACAGATTATGCAAACAATAGGAACGTGCAAGTAATTAGATAAACAAATAACAATAAGAAGGAGGCTACCATAAAAGAGCCATAGCTTTGTTCGGTAATACCATAATTAGCAGTTATAGCTGCGTCTACTTAAGTCTGAAATACAAAAATTCCTATTATATTACTAATTACAGTAAAATTAGGTACTTACTGATAAGTACCTAATTTTACTGAATTTTCAAAGGTACTTCCTCAAACTATTCTACATTTACATGAAAAACAATATTACAGTTAATTAGCTAAGCTAGCGTATGAAATACCAACTGTCAGTAGCCTACTGTTTTGATATATTTTATAATTGCAATCAATATAACAACAGATGAGAGCTACTGTAAGGTTTTAAATTAATCATTAAGATTTTCTAATGTTTAATTCTAGAATTTAATAGCTCCATTCCATTAGGGGAAGTTTTAAAAAATATCAAATGTGTATATTTGATTTTCCTTAGGTTGAATTGACAAATTCCTTCAGTTTAAAGTATAAGGTAAACTTTCTATCATCATCAAAATACAATCATGATAGATTTCATATATTCCTTTATTTATATTTTTCCCAATTTCAAAGTTACTCAGCTTTTGCGTAGAGTTTGAGGGGCAATAAGCGCCGGCAATAAATCAGGAGCAGTGAAAGGCAAGGAGGTCTTTACTACGGCGTCATTTGCACAGGAATTGAGATGTGGACAAAAATAGTGCCTGAGTCATTAGCAAACAGCATCCGTACTGCTCGGCGGGAAGAGAAATTGGGCGTTACAATGAGAAACTGAAAAACGAAGGCGTGTATTAAATTTTTTGTTGACTAGTGAAAATTATTTTTATTTCCTTTTTTGAGTCAAAACAATTCCAGCAGTAGGAGTGTAGAGGCAATCTGTAACAATAACAGATACGCAAATTGGACCATGAACAAACGCTCGAAAGGACCATCATGGAAGTTATGAAGTGCATTATCATGCTGAACACAGAACTACTTAAAGCTGGTAAAGCTAATGTTAACGTCAGTTTCCTCACTCGAAAGCGCTGTCAGTGACGGGAGAGCCCAGTATTTGAACCCGCACCTACTGATCCGCGGTCGAGTGTCTTACCGTCATCGCTACTGGCTCCAGCCACTTATAACATAAACTCTGAAGTCGTGAAGAGTATTTGCATAAGCTACCAAATTACCGTCCTTCATCTAAATTAAATGAAAATAAACGAAACGGTTCTATGTAATCAAGTGGAAGAGTTAAAGAGATTATGAGATTTAGAGCTTACGCAATAGAATTATATTATTCTATTTCATAAACATTAGGCTATATAATGTAGAATTATGTTTTATTTTATTAATGTTTTATTTTTGAAATTCATGTCAGCGGTTTTTAAAGTACACTACGGAAATAATTTGATAATGCCTGTATCTTTTCGAATTTAGCTTGGTGGTTGTATCTTGAAACAAATTCAAGAGGTAAGGAATTACGTTAATCTTTTAGAAGCCTGGAATCCATGAATGCTGTCTTTATCTCTCTCTCTCTCTCTGTATCTCTCTCTCTCTCACTCTCTCTGTGTCTGTCTGTCACCTCTCTCTCTCTCTCTCCCTCTCTTTCTTGTCCTCTGTGTATGTGTCTCTCTCTCTGTCTGTCTCTGCATGTCTCTCTCTCTCTCTCCCAGTGTGTCCTGTGCATGCCTCTCTTTATTAAAGATATAGCCTTTATTGCTGGATCGATAGAGTGCTCTTTACTGAGCGAGACAGCGAGCAAGTTTTGAAAGGAAAGATATACACTGAGTATTCCGCTGATCAAAACACCTGACAGAAAACAGTTCCTGCTAGCCAAGTTTATGAGCTTCAGTGAAGTATAGTGAAGACAGTGTGCTTGGAAAAACTCGTTTATCAGCTAATTGTCACATTTCCAGCTAAAGCAACATAAAATCCTGTGAGCAATAAAAGATTTCATGAGCAATGTAAGCGGAAGTCCCGCTAGAAACAAGATGAGCTGTAAAGCTCTAAATCTTCTCCAGGATGGATGACTAAGGCTAAATGGTTACACAAGGATATGCATAGTGAATGCGCGTATAATATGCATGCATATTGCCAGTAAAGCTAATGGTAACTTCAGTTTCCTAACTCGAAACCGATGTCAGTGACGTGCGAGCCCAGGATTTGAATCCCGTACATACTGACCCGCTGTCATTGCCACTGACTCCAGCCAGTATAATACAATGACAGTGTGTAGATGTGGAGGTGGATAGAAATACAAATGATTAGGGAAAGAAATGCGATTAAATGATGCCGAATAGGTTCAGTTGCCTGGGTATAAAAATGAAACAAATGGTTAGCTCTTCCAAATGCGGGTTGCCTCAGCAGCTGATAAATGGGTCACTGATAAATAATTAGATTGATAATCAGACAAATAGACAGACATGACGGTGCTCATGCACACAGACTGGCAGACAGATAGATTCAGACAAAGAGACAGACGGACTTTTAAGCTGACAGATAAACGAATTATTTTGAAGCAAACAGACTAAAAGAAATTAAAAATAAAATAAGCATTTATTTGAATAAGATATAATAAATAAAGTTTGTTTGAGGAAGTACTGATCTGATTGTAAAATGTGAAGATTCCACGGAAAAAGACGCATCAATCTGTCACTCATCAGTCTATCACTAATCAGTCTATCACTAATCAGTCTATCACCCATCAGTCTACCCACCAGTCTATCACCCATCAATCTATCACCCATCAGTCTATCACCCATCAGTCTACCACCCACCAGTCTATCACTCATCAGTCTACCACCCACCAGTCTATCACCCATCAGTCTATCACCCATCAGTCTATCACCCATCAGTCTATCACCCACCAGTCTATCACTCATCAGTCCACCCATCAGTCTATCACCCATCAGTCTACCCATCAGTCCATCACCCTTCAGTCTATCACCCATCAGTCTATCATCCATCAGTCCACCCATCAGTCCATCACCCATCAGTCCACCCATCAGTCCATCACCCTTCAGTCTATCACCCATCAGTCCATCACCCTTCAGTCTATCACCCATCAGTCCACCCATCAGTCCACCCATCAGTCCATCACCCTTCAGTCTATCACTCATCAGTCTATCACCCATCAGTCCACCCTTCAGTCTATCACTCATCAGTCCACCCTTCAGTCCACCTATCAGTCTATCCATCAGTCCACCCATCAGTCTATCCATCAGTCCACCCATCAGTCTATCCATCAGTCCACCCATCAGTCTATCCATCAGTCCACCCATCAGTCTGTCCATCAGTCCACCCATCAGTCTATCCATCAGTCCACCCATCAGTCTATCCATCAGTCCACCCATCAGTCTATCCATCAGTCCACCCATCAGTCTATCCATCAGTCCACCCATCAGTCTATCACTACGTGTTTAGTAGACAGAGTAAACAACGTCAATTCTCTCCATGTCACTATCGTCATCATTCAAGTCAACTACAGAAATAAATAACACGTGCAGTTCAACTGGAAAATATTACAGTTAGCTGGGAGTCTGGTACAAAGAAAAGCTCTCTCCCTCTCTCTCTTCAGTGCACTGCCAAGTGGCAGCTTCAAGGTACATATTCATACTCAAGTCTGCTCTCTCGCTCCATAAGAGCATTCCTTAGATCAACAAGTTAATCCCTTCATAAAGGCTATGCCTTATCCATACCTTATGTAGCCTATAGCTTGGGAAATGTATGGCTACTGACTTGGTTTCCCGTTGCCTTCCTCAGTTAGATGGATTAATTACCATTTAATCCTGGGGTGAAATATTTCATGGTGGGTCCCCTCTTGCCATCCTCAGCTCCTGCTTTAGTCGCCTATTACGTACGCCCAGCAGAGTGTTTGAGGATGCCCTATTCTGCAGTAGTCCAGCCACACCCGAGCGCAACATGAGGGCCGAGCACAACACATACACGTATAATATCAGTACATAGTACATATATTATCGTATGTGTAGGCTATGCAACGATATCAAGTACGTCTGGTTAATAGCGATTGAATATCGAAACTAAACATGTAAAATATACATTAATACTAGTTCACTAGAACTGGTCAAATAGCTAACTTAGTCATTTCAAACAATTCTATTGGTGGTTTAATATTGACGTCATCCACTAAGCTTTGACTTTAGGCTCAACTTAGGCTCTCACTCCTATTAAAGCCTAGAACAGATTCTTTCAAAGGAAGACGTTCCCATGAGCTGATGGTCCTTCAGTAGCAGAAGTCATGCCCTTGGGCGTGTATTAGCAACTTCTACAACCTTGCGTGGATAACAAAAAGAAATGCTTGTTTTCAAAATATTGTGCTTGATGTGTAACCCGTAGATTATTGCAAGTGTTTTTATTCTCCACTATTTTAACCTTTTCTGTAGTGACTTTGCAATGTTAATACTAATTATAAATAGTAAATATAATTAAACACTATATTATGCATTTATTCTGTTACTTCTTAGTATTAGGCATTTCTGACACATACTGCAGTAGTGCCTCTAATAAAAATTGAATTTATAACATATCAGTTACTGCTTTTACCAGCTGCCTACAACACTATGCCACTAATTTATCGTCAATAGATAACCTATCAGAGATTTACAAAAATATCTCATAGAATCCCGAGATACATAGATCTCAATGTAGCCACAACCAATGTGATGTCATCTTAACACTTATGAAATTTGAACGATCCATGGAACATGCTTTGAATACCTTTCAAATTTATATGGATTTGAATGCCATATTCTAATCGATTGATTGATATAGTACACATAATTTATTGATAATTTAGAATGCATATACATGTATAGATAGAGTGCATATTATATAGAATAAAAGCAAGAGAACAACCTCTATACACTGGGGTATCAGTGCACATTACACTTCTTACGAGTGAATATATGTACGACTCAGTTGAACTCATTAACTGTTTTAATTCTGTCCCTGGCACGGTCGCTTCCCGGCAGTCAAGTTGTTTGGCGGATACTTGAACACGTGCCCTTTGATTACACAGCGATCAATGTAACCACTTGACTAACGAAACTGCTGAGCAATCTTTCCTGGAAATGTAATTAAACAAATTGACGGTTCCACAAACTCCGGTTAGTTTTAATTTGAAGTACAACAGAAAGTAAATTTAAATTTCAAGTTAATTTCTATTTCCTAAATCAATTATGTAGCCTATAGCTTGGGAAAAATGTAGCTTCTGAGATGGTTTCCCTTTGCTTTCCTCAGTTTATGTTTTGTCTTCTCTTATGGCAAGTGCAGTTAACGGTTGGTCTTTTCTTAGATGGTAAAGCCATGTTTAAAAAGACGTGATGTTTACAATATTTGGGTGCTCCGTGTGCATGTATTCCTCCAGTATTTTTGTACTCCACGTACATGTAGGCCTATCCCTCAAACACAGAGTTGTTTTGAATGAAGCTTCTTCATGACCCATAGAAACTGTTTGCTGCTGCCCCACAATTTACTATTTGAGATATCCCATCAATTAGCTTTCCTTACTTAATAGCTCTTTTTAATTGAATGCATTGATGGAGTGATAATGGAAGCAGAAATGTTATAGATCATGTTGTATACAGGCACTCATATAGCAGAAACATCATCTACCTCAGTGATATCTATGCATTTGTTTATTGTTACATCTGAATGATCGTTGTCTGCCATATGTGATATACACGCCTGAATGATTTAATTATTTATTTTCATGCCTCTATTAGAATGATTTTTAAACTATTTTCTGCACTACTTCCATTTTCGCGCAATTATATCAATCCATATACTTTCTCCCTTTACTGTAATATATGTTTATATGAAACTATTTAATTTTTGTATAATACTAGCTAGACCTGTCAACATGCATTCCATTATATTCAGATGCAAGTTTGTTAAAGCTTTTCAGCGAATAATATCAAAAAGGTTTATAATTCTAAGGGCTTCAACATACACAACACCAGCCCATTAATTGTAAAGCTTTAGTGTTCTTCTATAGGTAGGTTTATCTATAACAGCATAATACAACAGCTGCTGGAGAATTCAATGAGGAACATCGTTAGACCTGTAAATTATTTGAATATGTACATCTATGAAGATTATACTTGCTTTTTCTTTACTTTCTTGTTCAATGCGATTTATTCATCAGATGCGATTAATTCCGATAAATCTGATGCGATTAATTCCGATAAATCTGATGCGATTAATTCCGATAAATCTGATGCGATTAATTCCGATAAATCTGATGCGATTAATGAGCGTAATTCTTACTCAATCATTTTCTTCTTATCAATTCTGGAGTGAGGTGGAAGCATGAAGGAAAGTTGATCACTGGTTGCAGGGTTCAAACCAGTGCTATTCCCGTCACTGATGTGCTGTCGAGCAAGAAACTGACGTTAAATTTTATCTTAACCTTTTAATATACTCTTCATATGTCTGTCTGAAGAGTGGAGGCGTTATGTACCATGGACCTGCCAGTAGGAAGTGCACTAAGAGAGAGAGAGATGTCTGTCTGATTGCCTCTCTCTCTCACTCTCGCTTTTCCTCTCTATTCCTTCTGTATCAGAATAACATTCTTAGCGCCTACCTCCAGCACTTGTGAATGCCACTTGAATCTTGTTTGCATTAATTCTGCATGTCAATCGACTAGCTGATATACGTAGAAACCACATATTTTGCTACAACGTGAGAGAGGACTTTCTGCGGTCGAGCACGTTAAGTGCAATTGTAAATTATTTCTGTAAGTGAAAATGGACGCGACTCTAGCGGAAAAGATTCAAGACTTCAGTAGTACCGCATGCTAGAATCTAGAATAGTTTTGTTTTATGTTGGTTGTTAGAAATGCTGTCGTTTCTACTAATTAAAATAAAAGCTAAATAGAAATAGAGCATAAAATGCCTTAGGCATAGCTTATTAGGCCTATATTTTTATCTTGTTAAGCTGCTGTTTTGTAATGTATGAAATGTAGACCTAACAACTTCATAGCATATTTTAAGAACTGATCTAAAAGTTGCACAACAATAATTTTATGATAAATATTTTTTGCTCCTGTACTTGCCAGTGTTCTATCATTATTGTAACTATATAATAAAAATCATCAAATTATTTGTGCTAAATAATATGCTTGCTTAACTTTAAATCAATTTCAGTACATCTCAGTATTCAAATACACTGTTTATTACAATTGAACTGTTTACAGCTTCATAAAGATATTTACGAAATTAATGTTAAAATGCGATGTTCGGCGATTCTTTAGAAAATTCTTAGTTTTTTTCTGAAATGTTTGCTTAATTCTGTTATAGTTGATAGCACTTAAGAGTGTGCAAAAAATATTTCAGTGTGTTCCATAATTATTCGGCATCTCTTCAAAGTGTCTGTTAATGGATGTTTGAGAATATATGAGATATTTATTCTTATTATTTAAAGATTGCTGTAGAGATTTAAAATATCCAACGATAATAAACGATCTTTTTCTGCATTAAAAAGTTTTTCACTTTGTAATAGCTTACTCATATTGCAGAATTAAGTGCGATATTGCGCTATGTAAAATGGAAGGCTCAAGGCTTATATTGTTATTCACAGTTAACTACCATTGCTATCATGATCGTTAAAAAATACATCAGCCAATAAATACTTCTCAAAGATAGGCGTCAAACTTTAATGTAACATTCTGCATTGAAATATAAATTTTAAGGTGAATTTCCATGTGCCTTCCATAGCACATATTTGGTCAACCCTTTTAATTCTCATTTTAATAGGCAGTGGCGGATGCAGGAATTGTTAAAGTGGGGGTCGCAAAAATGTTTTGGACAGTGCTCATGTTTTTTGTTTACGCTCAAGCCTTCTTTGGGATAGAGTTCATCAGAGTTCATTCAGAGTTCAGAGTAATTTTATTACTTACACCCTTTTTAAAACACTTATATACATGTACATATTTACACATGCAAATAGAGAATAAAATAATACATATGTAGATGCAACAAATTCTATCAGCTGGCCTAAGGGGGGCTGGCCACCTGCCCCCCCCCCCTGGACCCGAGCCAGTTTATAGGTTATTCAATATTCTGCTTTCCACCAAACACTACACAGACAGGTCTAAGTTAAATATAGGTCAGCAGAGTTCTCATGTCTTGTAAGTTAAATATAGATCAGCGGAGTTCTGAGGTCTTGTAAGTTAAATATAAGTCAGCAGAGTTCTCAGGTCTTGTAAGTTAAATATAAGTCAGCAGAGTTCTCAGGTCTTGTAAGTTAAACATATGTCAGCAGAGTTCTCAGGTCTTGTAAGTTAAACATATGTCAGCAGAGTTCTTAGGTCTTGTAAGTTAAATATAGGTCAGTAGAGTTCTCATATCTTGTAAGTTAAATATAGGCAGCAGAGTTCTCAGGTCTTGTGTTTACTCTAACGTGTCAATTTCATGTTCTGCTTTCATGTAACAGACCGAGCGATAGACCGGAAGTCTGGAACGACTCCCTCAGGAACGGCTGCGGTCCCGTTCAGCGTCACGGATCATGCCATTCCCTCTCCGAGTGTCGGTCCCGCACCTGCAGTGATCGGCTCACTATCAACATCAGCGGCCTGAGATTCGAAACCCACCGATCAACCATTGAGAGGTTCGGCGACACTCTATTGGGGAATCCGAGAAAAAGAGACTACTACTACGACGCAGTTCGTAACGAGTATTTTTTCGATAGGAATCGACCAAGCTTCGACGCGATCCTTTACTATTATCAGAGCGGTGGAAGGCTGCGGCGTCCCGTGAATGTCCCAATGGATGTGTTCACTGAGGAAGTGAAATTCTACGAGTTAAATCCGGACGCCATAGAACAGTATTTACAGGTATAAATTCTCTTTATTTAGATGTACTACTCCTGGTTTTAATATTATTAATGTTGTTTAATGATGTTAATGATAACAGTGATAGAAGTGATGTATATGTATCTATAATATAGAAAAATATATCTATGTAAGCGGAATGCAGAGAAGAGTGAAGGCGTTGCATACCCATGGACCTGCCAGTAGACAGTGCACTTATATATATATATAATATATTATAAATATATAATATATATTATATATATAATATATATATTATATATATATATATATGATGAAGTATAACAGTACCATTAGCAATTACTTGCTAATAAGCTCAATCGACCTCTGTTTTAACATATATTTAGCTATACAGTATGATATCGAATAATCGTAACAAGTGAACACGCTGAGCAGACTGATCAATATGAATGGCGCCAATGCAAATTGATGACGTTTTTCTGCATTAATTGCATGAATTGCTGGTATGCAAAAGATGCTGATTGACATTTTACATGAATCGAATTAAATAATTTAACTTTATAGTTTTTATATAATGGTACTGATACATATTTACCATATACATGTATATATATATATATATATATATATAAAGTAGGCCTAAAATGCATACTATCATACAAACAGTCGGCATAATGTGTTTTTTACTTAGACAGTTAAAAATCTACCTTTTCCATGGCCCTTTTTAATCTAGTTTTCAGAAGTACATAAGACATAATCTCCTTTTATATAATCCCCAATCTTTGGACTGATTTTCTATTTTGCACGCTTTTAGGCCTTTTTCTCGTCTCTTTGGATTTGGCTCAATAGAGCTCGATGTTATCATTGACAGTAGCTCTATCTTGGTATTATTTTAATTACAGATTTCATGCAAAACATATTGTTCTTACTTGTTAGAACTCTGTGTATAAGTTAAATGAAGGATACCATATGATAATTTTCAATTTAAATTTATGAAAACAATACAGCAGGCTATGAAATAACTTTCATCTAAGTGGTTCTACACTCGGCTACTTTACCAGTGTTTTCTTGTCTTCAACACTGTCCTCGATCTTCTCCTAATTATTCATAGTTTACCACGATTATAATAACTGATAATAATTTTATTAATTTAAAATTTAAAGTATGGTCTCGCGTCTCTCTCTTTCTCTCTTTCTCTCTCTCTCTCTTTCTCTCTTTCTCTCTCTCTCTCTCTCTCTCTCTCTCTCTCTCTCTCTCTCTCTCTCTCTTTCTCTCTTTCTCTCTCTCTCTCTCTCTCTCCCTCTCTCTCTTTCTCTCTCTCTCTCTCTCTCTCTCTCTCTCTCTCTCTCTCTCTCTGTCCGTCTGTCTCTCTCTTCTCTTCAACATTTAAAAATTTTGAGATGGAACCTGTTTTGTTAATCAATATAAAGCGCTAATTATTGCACAGGCATCCGTTATTAAAGCTTCCCTTCTCTTCAACTTTCGTCACTACTGGGTTATTCATCACCAGTCACAGGTCAGGGGTAAAATGATGAAACTGGTAATTTAGTTCAGCCGTTCACTGCAGGGAGTGAAAACAATAGTGGTACGGAAACCAGCAGCATGATGCAATTACACTGATATTTTGGGTCTGGCTCATTGACGCCTGAAAACCAGAGATGTCGGGTCGTAGCTGCGAAGAGCAAAAAGTACGGGATTTCCATCCCATTTATCACATTCGCAGGACGGCATAGCTATGTTTGAAGATGTGGATGTAGGCTACAGGTAAATATTTATGTGTAGGATGTTTTTATCAATAGACACTAGCAGGATTAGAGCTCAGATGTTTTCATATACCAGTAGAAACAGAAGCAGTCAAGTTTCGTGCGTAATTCGTATGAATTTGATTTGCTGGAGCCAGTGGTGAAGTCGGTAAGATACTCCACTGCGGATCAGATGGTGCGGGGTTCAAATCCTGGGCTCGCCCGTCACTAACATCGCATTCAAGTGAGAAAACTGACGTCAACCTTAGCTTTTAGCTTTTACTTCTGCCTGCTTAGCGAAAACATATTCATGAATTATACCCTGCATAGCCGTCATTTTAATGTCTGACCCATTTATCACGTCACATACGACGCATTCCAGCTATAGTTATATATAGGTAAGCTCTCGTCTATTCCCAATGCCAACTTTATATATCCTGCTAGATATTTTATTTAAAATTTGCTTGAGATTCAGTAGAAAACTATTTTATCGACTTTTATGCATCTGTGATAAAGCTAGTCTCATGTTTCATTTTATATCTCACGCAATGTTAGAAAACTTCGCAACTGCTACCTAAGCGACCTCATTGAGTCGTTACATTAGAGAGTACATTGCCTGATTTGAATGCACGTAGACCTACATTCTTCCATCACTTGACGATATTTATAGCGCTCGGTTGATACTGAATTTAGAAACTCATTGGGCCGCTTCTGTAATAGCAAGCTTTGCTGACGTTGCGTTGTATAGAATTGAACGGTTGATACTATTTATATTTCCTTTGCTAGAGCTATTTATGACTTTTGCATTACTCCTAACCCAGTCCATAATTATTAGTTAGGATATTGATCCATTTTGCTTAAACTATTCAAAGGGTCCGTATCAATACTTATTTTTCCTTACCAGTAGGACATTGCCCTTAGATGCACAATCCAAAAAGCTAATGGGTGAAAAATAGTTAAATGAATTACTGAAACTGTCTTTGATTTAAAAATTTTAAAGCTGATAGATAAACGAATTTGTAATTTTCGCTATAATTTACAAATTTGCAGTAAACCTGACTTCTAGTGGAGTTCAACATGGCATAGTGCACTACAATTTTACTCAAGGAGGGGGAGGGTCAAAAGTTCTGAATATTTAAAGAAATGATTAAAAAATAGTTATTTTGGAAGCGAGCACTATAGCGCTTCAAAGGGTTTTGCAGTAGTCCAATATTTACTTAATTGTTTCACACTTTACTACTTTTTGCTGTTAATATGATCTTTTTAGGAAATATTTTTCCTAATGGAACTATAGGAATTAGGAGGTCTAAAATGAAGTTTACTGGAAGTAAACCTTTGAACTGGAGGCATTTTTCTCCGCTCCGTCAGTTGACTTATTAAAAAAAAACACTAATAATAATAATAAATAAAAGTAATAATGGTAATAATAGGTTTAACTCCGTTTCCGAATCCAAGGATGATGTCAGGGATGTCTCCACAGCACACATCACTACAGATAAATTCACCCAGATCAATCTGCGAAAAGGCTTTTACAAGAGTCCATGTTGTTCTAAATAAGACAATTTTGTTTAGTCTTACGCAGCAGAATGTATGACAGGAGCAGCTGTGGCAGAGGCTTGTAATGGACTTGACGCATGGTAATGGTTTCTAATTACTCCACAATCCTCGCGGGTATCCCGTAAGGATCGGTCCTAAGGAATCTTGTACAGATGGGAGAGTCGCGGTCTCCATTAATTCCAACACTAGATTGTGATTTGTGCCAGCAGTGAGACAATATAAGAGTTGGAAGTAAACACGGACATTCTAGCGTAGTACTTAGTGCTCTTAGTACCTAGTGCTGGTAGTACTTAGTGCTGGTAGTACTTAGTGCTGGTAGTACTTAGTGCTGGTAGTACTTACTGCTGGTAGGTAAGTACCTCCGTGGAGCGGTAGAGTAGAACACAATCAGTCAGCGGTGGATCGAATGCTATTCTTGCGCTGAAGCTAAGGAAATAGATGAATTTTGTAAAATTTCACGAATGGAAATTAATATACTCCATATTGACAACAGCATTAAACGTTAATAATGTACTACTTTAGTGTTTTTGCATCGATTTTAAGAGATTTATTTCTTTATTTATTTCACTATTTCTCAATGAATATGTGAAACATGAACTAATCATTTGAAAGCTTAATGTATGTTGGGTAAGTCTACTAGTTCACCTGCTGCAGAAAAGATAGCGTACTATCGTCGTCAACTATCGGCGTACTGTCGTGTTATCGGTGTTTTGGCGCCTGTTTGTGCAGAGTCCGCAAGAGACGTCCCTGATATTGCCTAATGGCGAGGAACCGGACATTAAATGCGTATTGATTGTTTGATTATTGATTGATTGGTTGATTGATTGATTGATTGACTGACAGATATATTGATTGATTGATTGATTTGATTGATTCATTGTTCTTAAACAACAATATTTTCTCACTATGAAATTCTCATTGTGGGATGATATGATGTTATGACACCTCTGTGAAGATGAACCCTTTTGGTAGATGGAATGATCTTTAGTGAGCGAAGTTGAAAATTTCAATGAGAAATGTATGCGTGAAACTTGCTGGAGGATATCAGTAAAACTGTAGAGAGAGAGAGAGAGAGAGAGAGAGAGAGAGAGAGAAAGAGAGGGGAAAAGAGAAGTGTGTGTGATAGAGAGAGATAGAATGAGAGAGAGATGAAGAGAGAAGTGAGAGAGTGAGAGAGAGGGAGAGAAAGAAAGAGAGAGAGAGAGAGTGAAGTGTGCGAGTGAGAGACAGAAATGGAGAGAGAGAAAGAGATAGTGAGAGAAGACATCGAGAGAGAGAGAGAGAGAGAGAGAGAGAGAGAGAGAGAGAGGAAGAGCGAGGGAAGTGAGAGAGCGTGATAGAGAGAGAGAGAGACAGAGAAAGAAAGAGAGAGAGAGAGAGAGAGAAAGAGCTAAAGGTTAAATAGGATATAGTAGGCGTTGAGGATGCTATGGCGTGATAAGCTTGCATGATATATATCAATCAATCTAAATGCATTAATTCGGCATATTCCGCATCTCAGTTTGCTAACAAGAAATTTCTGTTAAATCGTTTTAATTTTGAAAAAATTACTAATTTTGTGTTTGAGTATTTTGTCATGCTTGTTATGCTACTGAATTTAAGTTTAAAATAGTTATTCATTTTACAATAGTTATTCATTAGGTTGGCGATTTCTACCTTTATCTCTACATTTATCAACAAATTTATCCTATATCTTTAATATCTGTGATTTCTACTTCACTCGTTTAGAATCTATTCTCGTTTATTCTCTCGCTGTAGTTCAAGTCAACTGTTAGGTTCAAAGTGCATATTCTTACTCACTTTTTACCCTTACGCTTCACTAGACCACTCTATCTAATAGGCATAAACCCGTATGAAATAGGTTAACTTGTTGATCTATCGATCAACAAGTTAGCCTATTTCATCCGGGTTTATGCCTATTTCCCACCTTATGAGTAGATGTTTATGCAGCATATATAACTCTACACTAAATATATTTAAGGTGAACATTAGATAAACGCATTATGCCGATTAATTCCTACGTTTATAAAAAGTAAAATGTAATCACATAAAAGCGATAAAGTTAAAATAAAAATAAAAACCAGTAAATCATATAAAAGTGATACAGTAAAATGCTATAGGCTTATACATGTAGTAGTATTAAACCCAGATTTGACTTAAGCATTTCCATCAATGCTCATGAGTTTATTCTATCGTCTGTAGTTTAGCTTTTTATTAATGTGTGGGAGGTCTATAATTGTATCTTTTATATTCAGGATTGAGTCTTTCTTCAACATTGGCTAGCGTGCCTATTGGGGTTCTTTCAAAATTCATTCCTCCAATAACGGACTTTTAGAATCTAGAAAATTACTGAACTTAAACAGCCAATTGAAAATACTGACTTTCAATTAAATATCGGCGGAGCTGGTAGAATAGAAAAAAATATTCTGAAGGAGTTTTGAATCCAACGTGGGCGGAGTCAAAGTTTTCCGTCTCCAAATTAAACATCCAAACCAATCCGATATCTGCTGATTTGCGTTGATATCTTTAAAAAAAATGCGCATATGTAATTTACTGGTTTTAATTTAAGATACCAGGATTTACTTTCTTCTGCGACATTCCGTTACGCCCTTAGGATAATAAAAATGGTCCAGGTTTGGTTATATCTCTGACATGTAATTAGTAAATACTGGTTACCTCATCGGAGATCGTTTTACACCGGGGAATTGACTTTAAAGGAAAAATTAATGTAACAGCTTCTGCTTCACTACGTATACTACACATGCAATGCATATCCTCTCTTACTCCTTTACAAGCTACCCACCCGCTTGCACTGTTTTGCGTGGACATTGATCCTGATTAACAGCTGCGTGATTCAATCTCTCTAACAATCTACATTTACTTTTACAAATTGATTTCTTTTCCTTGTATTGCTTTCATCTTCAACTAAACTTTTACATGAAGCAGTGAACTACTTGTATTTAGTATCTCATTATTAGTATTGTGTAAGAATAATCTGCCGACTGGCTTAATTGATTAAAAGGAAATAAGTTTGATGCGAGCATTATGATACGCATTCAATTTTTCAGTCAAATTGGGTATTTTACTTGCTAGGTATGAATTGTTACACTCTGCCAGCTGCATTATAGAGCAAACATATACACGTTAGAGGCGAATGAATGACTTTATATTCATTACTGATGAATTGCCTATTCTTGAAATATCAAAAATATTTTTATCAGTTATCTAATATAAGAAATACTACAGTATTATCTGTCTCAATTCTCTCTCTCTCTCTCTCTTTATCTCTCTCTCTCTCTCTCTCTCTTTCTCTCTCTCTCTCTGGTTACCATAATTCGAAGACCTAAGCAACGTCGTCCTAATACTAAAGGAAATGCAGTTACTAAACCCAGAATTTAACTTTTGTTAAATATGTTTCGAGAAAGTTTAAGATTGGACTTCTCTGCAGTGGTTGGGGACTTTACTGTAAGAATATCAAAGCTATGATTCAATAACAAGTGTATTATTACTCATAATATAATTACATAAAGAATTATATAATAATAATAATAATAACCTCCGACAATTTCTATAGCTTTGTGATGGCCCGTGTCCGGTCTTAGAGACCGCTTTACAGTCACCTAATCTGATTTTCTAATTTGTCACGTATATAATTATCCTTAAATATTCGTCAGTCATTTCTGTCTCAACTAAAGCCATTGTGAATTTCTATCCTTTCTGCAGGATGAAGGTGTAGTCAAAGAGGTTCCCCGTCCGATGCCTAAGAACGCCATCCAGTGCAAGATCTGGCTGTTCTTCGAGTACCCAGAGAGTTCCATGGCTGCGAGAATCCTTGCCATAATGTCCGTCATCGTCATCCTTCTCTCCATCGTCATCTTCTGCCTGGAAACGCTTCCACAGTTTAAGAGATACCGCGTCACGAACAGCACATCTCTCCGTCACTCAGCCAGTGGAATGAACGGAACGATGGGGGAAGGCGGAACAGGGACTGTGGATAGGTTGGAAGAGGACGACATACCACGCTTCTCCGAACCGTTCTTCATCATAGAGACAGCCTGCATCGTCTGGTTCACCCTCGAGCTCTTAATCCGCTTCGCCGCCTCTCCGGATCATCTAGCCTTCTTCAAGAACATCATGAACACTATCGATCTCATCGCCATCATCCCGTACTTCATCACTCTCGGCACAGTACTGATTGACGAGAGTCGAGTCAACAATCACGCCACTTCTCTCGCTATTCTCCGCGTCATTCGCCTCGTTCGCGTCTTTCGAATATTTAAACTGTCACGACACTCGAAGGGGCTTCAGATTCTGGGACAGACAATCAAGGCCAGCATGCGGGAGTTAGGACTTCTCATTTTCTTTCTTCTCATCTGCGTCATTCTATTTTCCAGCGCCGTATACTTCGCCGAAGCCGACACGGCCAACACCCACTTCCGTAGCATTCCAGATGCCTTCTGGTGGGCCGTGGTAACAATGACTACAGTGGGTTAGTGCATTTAGGTGTTACTAAACTTAATTAGTTAATTAATTAATTAGTCAATTACTTAATTAGCTAATATATTTATTAGTACTAAAGTAAACTGATTAAGTTTTAAATAACCGATTGCGCCGCACGTTAGAGTTTGAATGATGAACACAGAGAGAGAGAGAGAGAGAGAGAGAGAGTAATAAAAACTGGCTGGAGCCTGTGACGATGTCGGTAAGATACTCAACCGCGGATCAGTATCTGCGGGGTTCAAATCCTGGGCTCTCCCGTCACTGACATCGCTTTCGGGTGAGGAAACTGGCGCTGACATTAGCCCTACATAAGCCTTAGCCTTAATACTTTTATCAGAGCTAAAGTAAACTCATTATAAGTTTTAAATAACCGATTACGCCGCAAGTTAGAGTTTGACTAAATGAACAGAGAGAGAGAGAGAGAGAGAGAGAAATGTGTTTTATTTTCACTAAATTTCACAGAGTAATAGCATCAATGAACATATGACCAAAAAAGGAAAAGTGCAATAAACATTTTCGGAATCTACATAATAGATGATCTAAGTCCAGTAAGTGCAAAAATGTGCAGAAGAAATTTTATAGAAACTAGGCCATCGAAGAGGACGCCTTGCGTCCTCTTCGATGGCCTAGTTTCTCTCTCAAGTTGAACACCCAGTTTTCATTGTAATATAGTTTTCAAGTTATAGACTCTGAGAGAACCTAAATCGTTACAATTAATATATACAGTCATTTTTTAAAATAGACAAATTTAACTTAATTTACAATAAGTTTGCTAAATTATCATAAACGTACAAGTGATTGAAAGAGATATTGAAAAAAATAAAGAGTAAACAAGGTGTCGTTGATTGAATATGTCCATTTGTTAAAGGATAAATAATTGTGCATATTAATATGCAAAATGTAAATTGTCTAAGTGGTTGTGCGTTTAGGTAACGGGCAGCAAATCAGCAAATGCAAATAAATAATAAGTAATGAATTAACGTATAACTAATTAATCTGAAATTTAATGTCTAATTAATTAATATATTATTAATCAATCATCATCATCATCATCATCCTGTGAATCCCTAATTATCTAAGATCGGAGTATAATCAATTAATAAAAAGCTAAAAAACCTAATGTTAACGTCAGTTTTCTCACTCGAAGCGATATAAGTGACGGGCGAGCCCAGGATTTGAACCCCGCACATACTGATCCGCGGTCGAGTATCTTACCGACATCGCCACTGTCTCCAGCCGTAATTAACGTAGAATTAATTTATGTATAATTAGCCCGTTAACGTGGCTTTAGCTTTAATGTGCGTATGTTTAACATTCATAGGCTACGGAGACATGATGCCGATAAGCGCTTGGGGCAAGCTCGTAGGATCGATGTGTGCGATCGCTGGTGTGCTCACTATCGCGCTCCCTGTTCCCGTCATTGTCTCAAACTTCAACTACTTCTATCACAGAGAGTCCGACTTAGACGAGCGGGACATCTTACAGAAATCGCGTAAATCGTCCGTAAGCATCACGAGTGACGATACCTCTGGGGAGGACAACGAGGGGCTTCTGCCGGTCAGGGGCTCTCAGGGGTCCGGGGGCGGGAGTGACGGAGAAGCAGGGGACGAGGGGGCAGATCGCGATCAGGTGACCCTGTGCGAGCCTACGGCTAAGAGACGATTGAATTACAACTATAATTTGTATAATAATTTGTACGGGACGGGAGTGGGGCAGCATAAGATGTATAATCAAAGGGGCAAGTGCGGCGTGGGCGGAAATTTTCAAAAGATTCGAACGAATTCCAATCGGACTGGTGGTGAAGGTAAGAGAGTTGAGACAGGGTTATGAAGCGTTTTCGGTAGAAATCGTAGTAATACATGTAGTAAAGATGAGAAAGAAATAATTGTCAAACAAAAGCTAAAGGCTAAAGTCGGTTTTCTCACTCGAAAGCGATGTCAGTGACGAGAGAGCCCAGGATTTGAACCCCACACCTACTAATCTGCGGTGGAGTATCTTACCGACTTAACCAATGGCTCCAGCCAGTCGCTCTTCATGTAACTATTTCAGTATTATACCAATATATTGAGCTGAACATTAATTGAATGCTCTTCAATGGCTGCTTCTGATGTCGATGATATATTAGATACTTTATGATAATTGTTCATATGTATTCCAGAGACTTAACAGAGAATGCGTTTTGTGAATGCTCACCAACTGGTGATCTTGTTTGGATTAAGTAGGCCGCAATTAACGTTGAATTTGAGTATGTCACTGATTTTTATTTCTCATAATTTGATTGACTGAAAAACTTCGCATATCAATTCTGCGTGTATTCTGCTAGACGATTAGCCTAGTTATGCTAGACACAGTATAATAAACGGTTGAAATATTTCTTATGTTGTAACTAATTTTGTAGAAAATTAGTGACAGGAAATTAAGTGGAAAATCGCATAAAATTCTATAAAAACCCTACGTTTTGCCAGTTGTTTCGTGTGTTGTGTCCGTGCCACTAAAGAGTAGATCTTGAGTAGACTGTATGTACCGCAAGAGACGACCAAGAAAGAACTGAGAAAAGGAAATGGAAATCACCTCGAAACCATATTTTCGCAATCTATAAGCTTTCTTTTAGTCAGAAAAAGGTAATTGTTTGCGCAAGCTATAGGTTAATTGTACATTTAAGTTTGAATAAGGTATCGTCGTTTGTGAAGGGAGTTTTAAGACGACGATTTAAATGGTAGTGCCTTGACTGGTGACTGTTTTAAGACTGCTTCCTTTCAATGATTAACTGTATATTTGCTGTTGATAGCGACATTTATCATCAAGCTCCGAAACATGATTGCTCTTCCAAGGGCCCTAGGGGATATCCATTTTTGTTGATTGTCGTGAGTTTAGAACCAAGGCTACTTGCTTATGAGGCGAGTACTCTAACCGTTACGCTACATCCATATCGAATTAACTCATTTAACTAATTTTCTGATTAACTCTTGATCGACAGAATACTCCTTAAGGAGCGTGACAGTAGACTGTAAGTAGGAATATGTGGCATGGACATGCCACTTGGCAGAACACTGGAATCTTAAACTAATTTACTGAATGTCCATTGAAGGACACTTCACATTTTATTTCTTTAGATAACGTCTTCCATAACTGCAGAAGCAACGCAAAGAGTGGAATAAGAAGAAAACATGAATTAACACAAGTGTCAATATTGAATTTAATATGCTGCAATTCTAGTGTTAAGTCCATAACGTCCATCATAAAACTGTTTGATTAAACTCTTT
This sequence comes from Enchytraeus crypticus, assembly GCA_905160935.1. Lineage (NCBI taxonomy): Eukaryota > Metazoa > Annelida > Clitellata > Enchytraeida > Enchytraeidae > Enchytraeus > Enchytraeus crypticus. The sequence continues at coordinate 724,594 of CAJHZI010000548.1, read as the reverse complement.
CAGTATTTTTAAGTGCACGAGTCACAGATGTCATGCATTCTCAAAAGCAATGAAATTGATACGCACTTTCATCTTCTTTACTGAATAGCGAGACAACGGATATCTAGATAAGTTGAAATCAAAAGCCTTCAGTCCTACTACTGTATATGCAAAGTTGTAAATCTACACCGTAATTTAAAGAACAATCTTTTACGATTCCACACTTTATGTGCATTAGTACTCTACTACAATACTCAAGATGAAATTCGTTATGTTTTAAACGGCTTCTAAAATCTCACGTATCAATATGTACACTAAATCGACCTTAAGATGAGATGATAGTAAAAGTCAAAGCTTTGCATCAGTAGGTGCAACATGATATTTGTTTTAAAGGGTTACTTCATCTGGACTGGAAATGGATTAGTAATAATAATAAAATAAAGGTTTCACGTCCGTTTCCTGATACAAGGATGATGTCAGGGACGTCAGTAGTGATTTAGTTACTATTAAAATAGCAATGTTTCTCAGATACGCATGGTGACTAAATAGCTCAGTCGTTAAGCGCTTTAGGTAACGTTATGAAATTATAAGTTACTGTCCCTGTGATCTTGGGATCAATTCCCGAAAGATCGAGTTGATGCAGAGATTGAAATCTAGAATTTTTGGGGCGGGTAACTTGGATAATTACCTAACCTGCCTGATGATTAAACATGTGTTGCTAAAAGTGATAGATGTCATCACGGATATTATCATTTCATTAAGTGTGTTTAACTATAGGGTGTTCTTTATTCCTATTTTATATTTGTTCCTTATTTTCTGTACAAGTACAATATACACACATACATATAAGTATATAGTACATACACCACGTATATATACAGTATATACATGTATATGTATATATATATATATATATATATATATATATATATTATAAACCTGTGCATACATATATATATTTATGTATGTATATATGTACATGTAAATATAGTTATATAGATATAGGCCTATATTATAAGGAAAACATGGTGCATGCTTGTATTTTATATTATACATATATATATATATATATATACATATATATATACAGTATATATAACATATATATATATTATATATACATATACAGTATATAGGCCTGCGGTATATATACACGTATATATAATTACTCACACCATACACATTATGCACATATACATAGTTGTATCCAGTGTCCTGTCATCTCGGGCTGACTCCGGTGCCAATCAAAGTCGACTCTTAGCAGTGAGAGTTGCTGATGAAGAGCAGAAAATTCTCTCGATGTAACTCGAGAAAGTTTTTCGGATTGCGCCCGGGAGGCATAAACGTAAGGAGATGCCACGTGAAAAGTCAAGTCATACAAGGTTCTTATATTCACAGGACATATGCACTAGCACATTTGTAATGTATATATATACACACACACACACACACACACACACACACATATATATATATATATATATATATATATATATATATATATATATGCATGTATATATATATATACAAGTATATGTTAAAGTATATACATCTAGTGCTTTGTCAAGAAGCAGGTACAAGGTACATCTTCATACTCAGAGTCTGCTTTCACTCTTCATAAGGATCACTCCATGGGTCAATAAGTTAATCCCTTCACAAAAGGTTATGCCTTAAATATAACTAACGTATCTAGTCTATATCTTGGAAAAATAGGTCTATATGGCGCCTGAGACGATTTTCCGTTGCCTAACTCAGCTTTGTCGCCTTTTACAAAACATGAAACTAAGGATTGTTCTATTCTTCAGTATATATATATACGTTTATATATATAAATTTATATATATACTGTATATATATATAATTAGACATATATATTTATATATATATATTATATATATATATATATACATTATATATATATATATATATATCATCTCTACCTCTTGTTAATTAAAAAATTCGTAACGAATAACTACAGCTCGTTTGATGCTTTTAGTCTATTTTATTCTTCGTATAACATCTCGTACTATATATTCGTATTTCAGCAGATCAGCAGAGACTAGTGAGCGTGAGGATAGCTTATATAATATAGAAATCGTAGAACTGGAAAATCATGAAGGAACCTTTATCTTCTTCATAAAGTGTCGTGTCCATTCCAATTCAGCGAAGAAACGTTACTTTTAGGAAACTTTTAGTAGGATTTAAAACAAAAATGACGGTATGCATTTATTTGGTTTTCCACGGGATGCTTCAAACATGGCGGAAAACCCATCATTCCAGTAGCATCTGAAATCCCTTTTAATGTAAATGGAGATCGATTCGCATGAAGAAGCATCAATAGGGTGGAGTCCGTATGACATGATACCCGGGGCATACAGAGAAATTAACCTTACTCTCTACGATGCAGGGCTTGTGTATTAGAGAGATGCACTTAGCCTCTCTCTTAGTCTCTCTGAAAGCTTCCACTTTGCGTTAGCACGATCACTTAATGCAATTAAGCGTCTAAATGCAAGGATTGAATATTATGGAGGAAAGAAGAGGTTAATTTAATTTTCATAACTTCTATTCATAGCTATCGCAATTTACTTAGGCCTATATTGAATTAAAGTTCATAAGTCATTTACATTCCTCTCTAACTGCAGTTAGAAACAAAGCTAAGCGTTAGATAACTATCAGGCTTAGTTATTCTTTACCATACGCAAGGAATGCATGTTTTTTGCTAATATATACATGTAGCTCTTGAACCATAATTTTGTAATAGATGACTACTTTTACTTATTTCATCATAATCATCATCGTTATCATTATCTTCCCTTGAATTCCAGTTTAACTACGGTTGGGATACGAATAGACTGTCTCAAATCCTCTCTGTCTTACATAATATCATCCATCAGTCAATCCCCTATTGGAGACTTAAATTCGTTAACATTTTTGTAGCAATTTCTGGAGCCTAGGCGCTCACCAACCGAATGCCCTTTCTGACGTTGGTGCGGGTCTTAGTGCTTTTTTCGCCTTCTACGACACGTGCAGTCACCGGTTGGCCAATTCTTCAAACAACCCGGACACAACACGGAGACGCTTGTACTAAATGGCAAAACTATTTAGATTGGTAAATGCCTTTAGCATATATACTTAAATGCTAAAGGTTTCGCTATAAAATTCAGGCAAAAAGAAGTCGCTAGATAAGACAGACCAGGATTGTCGTGGCAGTTCTCAATATGCAATTAGTTGTCGATTGACTATCTTGATTAGTAGGGTCACAGCTGTAGGATATTGCCGTCAGTTGATGCATAACTTCATAAAAAATTATTTTTAGACGTAAAATTGAGACAAAGAATGATTGTTCCAAAGAAAAAAATTAAATGACCACACTTTTCTTGTGTGCTTTGATTCGAATCGATGGTCTCCTGCTTTTTGGCCGGAACGATTATCAAAATTCTATCGCTATCTATATCTACTGGCACAATTAATGATACAATTGTTCTAATCTATTCAGAAATGGTGATAAAATTAAGGTCAGTTATTGAGTTTGAATCAGGCACTCTATAGCAATTTATATGACACCTCCTTATTTGAGGGTTGTGTCAAGTTTTTTCCTTTAATCTTTCTACTAAGTAGCACGCATTAATAGGAATAAAATACACAAATAAATAGAAAATGCCGAAATGTTGTATAACTTGTCTCAAATGCACTAACATCTCTATCTCCCTATTTCTTCCTATTTACCCATATTCAAGTCTTCAATAAGGTTAATTCAATACAGCGTAGCTTAACTAGTTCATTCTTATGAAATATTTGAGCTACAAAGTCTAGTAATAGGATGGCGGTATTCGCCACGTAAAAAATGGTTAACAAATTTATAATTCATTCCTCAAGGTCATATTTTCACCCTATGCTATATTTCTATTGCAATGCGAAATTAGGCCTAAATACAACATTTAAATCATCTCGTCTGAGATACGCTAATAAGTATAATTATTAAAGATGTTGAAAGACTTTAAAAAATTTAAATTAGACTCAGCTAGATTAAGTTAACGGATCTAGACTAGATCTTGTTAGATTAAGTTAACGGATTTAGACTTGACACTGTTAGATTAAGTTAAATGATTTAAGATAGACTCTGTTAGATTAATTTTACGGATTTGGACTGGATTCTGTTAGATTAAAGGCTAATTTGTGATGCGATATTGATCCAATATGTACAAGAATGAACTAAACGTTCTAGAATCCATACTGTCTGCTAAATGCACGTATTGACCTTGTGTATGAAATCGATATCTCTTACGATAATAAACTGGCTTTTAAAGGGCAAAGATGTAGGTCTAATCTGAAATAGACGAAATTCCACAGGAATAAACCTCAGAACTAATCACGTGATCCATACCTGTAAGATGATGCATGAGCAATCTGATAATGATCTGATGATACGATTAATAATGGAAAGGAGTTGAAAAAAGGCCAGGAACATGCAAAGTGGACTCGAAGACCTGTCATCTTCCGTGACACCTCTGTAGAAAAATTCTTTAAAAATCAAATATTATCTACTAGTGAGATATCTCTGGAGGACTAGGGCCAATGGCTTTCTAATCCTATCAAATTCTCAATATTAATAAGCAAAACCAAAACTAACTAGCTTAATTTGCTATTTAGCGTTTTATTATAAAATTCTAGGTTTATTATATTTTAATTAACAGAAAAGCATTGATGTATATATGAAATAGGCCTGCTAGCAATGCTATGGCTGAATTAACGGGTGAACAAACATTTTATTAACTGTTTCAATGCTGAGAGCATAAGTCATCAGCTCAATAACTTAATCCGTAAAACTAAAGCAAAATTTTTGTCTAAATATAGAATCATTGAACAGTAATAACGAGGTGCACATGCCGATACAACAAAATGATTTAAATATAGTATCAAACTAAAATTCTGGTGAGAGTTAATCGAGGAAGGTATCCTAGGAAGCATGTTAGCTTTAAATAGATGGATCCGTCAAGTACTTGTAGCTTATTTGTTAACTTTTTAATATATTTTATTTTTACCAGTAAAAACAGTAATATTTTATAACAATTATATTGGTTTGTAATATGTAACGTTTGGTGCCTGGTATAGAGCAAAATCATCTACTAGGTGACATAACTATAACTAGTTACATAACTAGTAGTCTATGACGACATACAATACACAACGAAATACTTCAAGCCAAAGCGCACTAGTAAAAGCCGTAAAGCCAATGTTCACGTCAATTTTTCTCTCGAAAGTGATATCAGTGACGCTTGAGCCCAGGATTTAAAAACCCAAACACTGATCCGCGGGCGGATATCTTACCGACATCGTCACTGGCTCCGGCTAGTGAGTTTAGGTGTAGGTTTAAGTCAAACTGTATTTTAAAGTGTAATATTAGGTTTGAATTAATTTTTCATGCTATAAAAGTGCAAATTAAAATAAAGCATTTTAGATACACAAGAAACTACTAAACCAATACATTCAATCAACTGCTATGTTACGATTGTCTCTAATTAGTAGGAGATTGTAACAGTTTTTGAATATTTATCGATATATTGGCATATAATTGATCAAGTAATTTTCTTACAATTTCGCTTCCAATTTTTCTACAATAACTCTTTGATTTCTTTCAAAACTCCACAACCACAGAGCTAATATTATTGACACTTTCAGAGTCCATTCCGACGCCAGAAGTTTAAAATGTCTGACATTGGTAGGTTTCTCTCATTTTAGATCCAAGAGGACATTTGAAAGCTTCAGCAAACTCGGACATATGACTGAGAAGGCTGTTGACCCTGTGGCAATCAAGATAGAATATGTTTTAGAAGTTTCAACAACTCTGTTCAATTATACCCAAGTTGTCTCAAATACATTTTTGAATTACAGGTAAACCGCTAAGATAATGTATGGACTATATTACAAGGTTTAGGACAGCTTTAGACAGGTATTTGGAACGATATGTTTATATGTAAATACAAGATAAATAAAGCGAATAAAAAGAAATCTATACTCACTCCATATCTTCAGGGATGTAATTCGACATTGCATATTGGTAGTTCAACTCATCTGTTCTTATGTAGCATTTGGACTACAACAATTAATAGACATATCAAAGCAGAGTTTTAATTCTATTTATTTATTTCTTATATTACTAATTTCATTTTCTTCTACATGTATGATTGCATGCGTATGTCCATCATTATTATTTATATTTAATTCTTAATTCTTTCCATTTTAGATCACCTTGGTTAACTATTACTTTGTGTTTAGCGCTGTTTGTGATATATTTATCATTTGTGAACTGTACTGTGTACATAGTTGAATGCCCCTTTTTGGTGTTCTTATTAAAATAACAAATTTATAAATAGGTTATGCTGCATACGCCATTGATAATAATTTTATAAATTGTTCTAAACACTAACTGTTCGTGCAAATCAAAATTGTAGAATGCCTGATGAATTTCAAAATACCAACGACGCTTCTTCTGATGATTGATGATAAATTAATGAAATTATCAAAGCATTTAACCCAGCTTTTTCCGCCATAGGTACAAATTTTGATCCGCTTGACTTGGATATTGGACTTGCACTGTTTTGATCTCGCTTTCTCGTTTGGTCTTTGGGTACTCAGTCGTCGTCTTGTGGCCTGTTTGTGTCTGCAAGAGACGTCCTGACATTGCCTTATGGCGAGGAACCGGACGCTAAATTATTATTGATTGATTTATTGATTGAATGCACAGTTCATAATCCCTTATAATGAAGTCAAATTTGTTCGTGATCTTGCAATAGTTACCTGAAATACTAATATCCCGTGCTGATACTGAATAGATTAACAGTAAAATGCACGTGTTATTTAGGCAATTAGGGCAAGTAAAAGCAGAAACTGAGGTAACTAAATACCTATAGATTTAAAACCGCATCAGAAGATTCCTCTGGCATAAACCCATACTAGAGATTGGTAAAACGTAGTTCCTTGTGATATGATATACTTACTGGTAAACAGATGGCTCTTCTTGAGTTCGACAGCAGCCTATCGATATGATCATGGTTTGGACCGACCACTTGGAGGAACACAAGAAATGGACTACTGCTTAACGTCTTTCAAAGCAAATTTAAGATTTCAGCTCGGTGCTGAAGAACATCATGAACAGCACGGTACTGAAAATTATCATAAACAACTCGGTGCTGAAGGTCATCTTGAAATTTAAAACGTTTCTATTTCACGATTTGATATACCAACACCTTGCATTGAAGCATGTTTAATTTAAGGAAATAAATTTTAATCACGTGATCGCCACCTGAACAGAAGACACGAAGAAGAGTTGATCGTGAGTCAAAGACATTCCAGCTGGAATGGGATCAACTGCTCCGGTTTCCTTCTTCCATTTCTTATACCCCTAAAATAAGCATATTTAGATACGAATTAAGGTTCAAGCCGAAATAGTGTAGCTCATAGGTTTTTAGCTTCAAAACGTTGTGTTATGAGCATGAACGTTGATTAAGGAAAGCTAGCGATTGTTGGAGAATGCATTGCAGCAGTATTATGATTCAAAATATTTCATTTTTGTTCTGAATATATCTGATATTCCCTAAGTTTTCTGATTGTAATTATATAAAAAAAATATTCCGCTAAAAATAGCCTTTATCTCTCTCTCATAATGAGCACGAAGGTGATCAATGCTGTAATTACTCTAACGTTACAGTTTAGGCAGTTATCGCAAATATTCCAGTACCATGGCAACATTATGATTGCCGATTAGACAGGCTACTGCCATGTTTAGATATGCCAGCCTTAGCTATGCCATATTTAGATCTGCTTACCTTATATTTTCTTGCAATATATCTAAGATATTTAGATCTGCTTTAACTATTCAGTTGCGAATAAGAGTATTGACTGTCTGTTATCCCTGTCTATTCTTAAGACACACTTTATTAATAAAATAGAAAAATATCTAATTAACCAGTTGCCAAACTGTAATAATAATAATAGTAATAACAAAAATTAGAGTGCTAAAGTCATTAATGACAACATCGAGCACTACTGAGACAAAATCAAGCCGTCGAGCAAAAGGAAAGTCCAAAAACGGTGCAAATTTCAAAATCCAGAAAATTGATCCAAAAAATGTAAAATGTTACATACGTAATAGGCAGCCCGTATTCCTCCAAGATCATCCATAAGTCGATACAGTTGAGCCTCTCCATTCACTGTCACCTTTAGAATAAAATAACTGCATCAAATAAGATTAGATTTTAACACATTTTTATACATTTGTATTTGTAATTGTAATTAGTTCTCATTAACTATAGTTAATTAATTAGAGATAATTGGTGTGCTATCAAACAAGAGAAACATACAGAATAACGGTTCGGCTGCTTGTAAAATAAATAAAGTTCTTAAAGTTCAATTTTGAAAAGAGATTTGTTAGTACATGTAACCTAAATATCATCATTATCTTCTGCTTCTTCCTTTGAATCCCAGTTTAACTAGGGTCGGGATACGAAAGGACTGTCTTAAAACCTCTCTCTCCAGCGTCATATCATCCATCAGTCAATCCCCTATTGACTATTGATTATGCCCTATATGTAACCTCTATATAACAATTCTATTTATGAATTTAAAGCTTTCATTGATATCCTAAGATGACAATGCAACTGAAGGCGGTCGCTACCAGAAACGAATATTCACTGACTGAAGAAAGAGATACGAAACAGTTCAGTCAGTTAGCCTGGGAGAAATTGTTAGAGAAGATCTAAAGAAGAAATGGATGAGTCTTAAATTTGTCCATGGAGGTTTTAAAAGCTGTACAAAGTAGGATATCGGGATAAATGGAAGTTTATACTTATGTAGAAGCCTCAGAATTAAGCGATTGCTGAAAACAGTTGAGCGCATATAGGAGAAAGATAATGAGTTAGTATTACTGGCCAGCGGAAAGATGTCTATGGCGAGTTAATTTCTACCAGGTAGTGTACGTGTACATAAGTCTAAGTTTCTATTACTCTATTCAATATCAACTTTTTAAGTCATTACCGGAAATTCAAATTTCAGATTACTGTGTAACTTATATTTTAAGTTTCGATGATTTAAAGTATACCGTATAATTTTGTCCATTAATGAGAAACGGTCCTGTTTCCAACTGATCGAAATATTTCTTGAAGCAATCCGTTGTTTTCGTGTATGCTTGATTCGTTGCATTGGACCACCAGTCTTTGAATGTTCCATTGGGCAGGTAGTAGCGCCCTGTGCAATTATGATAAGTAAACTAGGATATAATTGAAATTAGGCTAAAAATATGAAAATTCGATTTAAAAAAGAATTATTTTAACACAATTGTACAGAATAAAGCAATCAATTGGTGCTATATTCTGATACAATACGTCCTGAATGAGTATTTAGTCATTTTACTGGGCTTCGAAGTTTATACGGATTTGACGTTGAATGAATTTATGCGGCATTATTATTATTATTAATATTTGAGCTCAACATCAGTTGATTTATAGCAGCTTAAACTTTACTCTTACTTGATTGGATTTACAACAAGTTCGTTACCACTGAAATAAATACCTCCGCGCCATCAGAATATTTCAGAGATATTTAATTATATCTTTACCTGTTTCATCGACCTTTCGGACAAGTTCACTGGCAACCATTGTGCCGAGGATTCCGTAGTTGATCAGAGTCGGCCTAGCAGAGTTGAAGATGGGATTGAGCATGGCCCCAGCTGGGATCATGAGAGTGTTGTAGTATCTAGATATATAGGGTGTTACCCAGTAGGACGAGGTGCCCCCTAGTAGAGGCTGATGTCGCATCGTGTTGTCTCTGGTGTTTAGAAACAATTGTACCCGCATCTTTCTTTGAAATTTATTCAAGCTCAGCAAATTCGTGAAGTGGTTTGAATCGATTTCCAACTGAAAATCATTTTGATGGATAATTAGTTACATTTTAATATTTGGACAGTAATGGAAACTATCAGTGACAGAGTAAATATAGAACTTCAGAGCTTAATAAGTCAAAACGATACTCGGCATAAATATACACGCATAAACTTAAACAAAAAAACATGTGATTGTCCAAACAATTATTTGTAAAGTGGTCAATTTCACAATTTATGAGCTACTCACTTCAATGCCTAAACCAGCACTGGAGCGAGTAGCTCATAAATGCTGGTTTAGGCATTTAGTGCTGGACCCAGTGGCGAAGTCGGCAAGATACTCGACCTCGGATCAGATGGTGCGGGGTTCAAATCGTGGGCTCGCCCGTCACTGACATCGCTTTCGAGTGAGGATACTGACGTTAACCTTAGCTTTACCAGCTTTAACCCTTAGTAGTCAAGTAATCCTTATTGTTGTATGATAAAAATATCAATGACGTCTAGCGGTTGAATCTACGCTCTAGGCTACAAGGCATACGCTTTTGACACAACATTTTCATTGGAATATTAAATACATTTACAATTTCTATGATGAAATTCGAGTCACCTTTAGGACAATCATTCAGTAAATATTTCAGCTCCTATATATGGAACTACTAAATTGTTGACTTTCATTGTAGCTTCCCTAAAACTATTGAATTTAGAAGGTTAACTTACACCTGCATGAAGTTGATTCATTAAAGTTACGTTGTAATAAGAATCCGAGAATCCTATAATAACTGAAGCTGCGTTCAACTGAAACAACAAACAGTACTTAGCTAATCAGTCATCAACTAATCAGTAATTAGTTAATCAGTCATAAGCTAATCAGTCATCAGTTAATCAGTCACTAGATAATCAATTATCAACTAATCACGTATCAGCTAATCAGTCATCAGTTAATCAGTCATCAACTAATCAATCATTCGTTAATAAGTCATCAGCTAATCAGTTATCAATTAATAAGTAACAACTAAACAATTATCAATTAATCAGTCATCAGCTAATCAGTCATCAGCTAATCAGTTATCAATTAATCAGTAACAACTAAACAGTTATCAATTAATCATTCATTAGCTAATCAATCATCAGCTAATCAGTCATCAATTAATCAGTCATCAATTAATAAGTCATCAGGCTAATAAGTCATCAGCTAATCAGTCATCAGTTAATCTGTCATCAGCTAATCAGTCATCAGATAATCAGTCATCAGCTAATCAGTCATCAGTTAATTAGTCATCAGATAATCAGTCATCAGATAATCAGTCATTAATCAGTCATCAGCTAATCAGTCATCAGATAATCAGTCATCAGCTAATCAGTCATTAATCAGTCATCAGCTAATAAGTCATCAGTTAATCAGTCATCTGCTCTCAGCTATCATGGTTGGTAATAAAATCTGAAAAAAATAGTCAATAAGTTATTTCACAGTTTAAGTAAATATGTATATCTCAATAAACTCGTAACGCATCATAGCAAACTAAAGTAGATAGGAATTCTAAAATATAAAAAATTATTTTTTAATAAGCTTGGATAAATGTTTAATCCCATATTACCTCTTTACAAAGTCATTCTTCGAATTTAAACAGGCATGAAAAAGGTATGCACGATAAGCAAAGGAAACAAAACATCGACGCAATCTATTTAGTAACGCTAATTGAGTTTTCATAAATGGTAAGCTTACTTTATCAAAAGCTTTTTTCTTTGTCTCCTCATCCATCCAATCCAGTTGTTGAATTCGATCAGCCACTGCCTGTCGTATGTTACCATATATTCCAGTTACCTGAAAATGAGACAAGAATAATTTCTATCTAAGCATATACAATTGGTTAACAGTGGACTACTTTTAAATAGAAACTATTAAAAATATAAACTAAGGCGTTGTAGGATCGAATATAGGGTCCTTCGTAACGCGGTGCACTGATTGATCATTTTCGGTGCAATCCCAACCCGTCGCTGATTTATTAACAAAATCTTCAGGATCAATACATATTTTAACCATAAATGGAATAACTTAATATTTGTAACTTTATGGAACTGATTACATAAAAGCGTACAAGTACTGGCAAAAAGATAAATTAAAGTTTGATATAAAATTTAAGGTAAATATATTATAGGTCACTACATAATCAGTATAATTTAAAAATTCTTTATAAATACAGATTTATACGCAGAAATATGACTAAAATTCAAATACAGATTGAAGTCTTCGAACCGCATTCATCTATCAAAATGAAAATACAGCAAAATGTGAAGATATTTAGAAGAAAACCTGACGAAAAGGCCAAACCTACACGCCAGCCACAATGTACGACTGTTATACATTTAGTATGAAACTGGGCGCCTTATAGAAGAAAAAGGTACTTCCACGCTTATTTCCAGTTTCCTGCTCCAATAGCATGTCAGTGATAGGAAGAACACTGGATTTGAACTCTGCAACTACTGATACGCTGCCGAACAACTTGCCAACAAGCCACCGGCTCAGTCTCAGTCACACGTTGAGTTCATAGGCCTAGTAAACGTATGAACAATTAGGTCTAATGACTGTACAATAATAATAATTATAATAAAGGTTTAACGTCCGTTTCCTCATACAAGGATGATGTTAGGGACGTATCATACCAAACTAATTATCTACATACGTCTTCGCGCCTTTCTAGAGAGATGTGATTTTTGATGAACTCATAGGCCAGCAGTGATCCTAGACGATTGTAGACCTGGTCCAGGCAGATCTTCCACGTTGGAGGCCACTCGTAGGTGCCGTACAGAGCCTCTCTGTACCTCAGACTAGCCTCTCTATACTCCCACGACAACTCTGAGCTGTACGTGGACACTATCCTCCACACCAAGTAATTGTTGAAGACTCTGAAATCAGATAAATATAAAAGTTTGCCATATATTTGCAGCTAAAATGAATAGTCAATCCTCGTCATCATCATCCTTCTTTCCTTTAATCTCAGTTCAACTACGGTCGGGATACGAATGGACTTTTGCACTCCTCTGTCCCATATCATATCAAAGTCTCTTTCATTGGTTTTAGAGAATTTTGTAGCAATTTCTGATGCCTAGGCGCTCACAAACCAAATGCCCTTTTTGACGTTGGTTTGGATCCTAGTGCTTTAATCGCCTTATACGAAACGTGTAGTCACCGGTTGGTCTATTCTTCAAGCAACCGGGACGCACCACGGGGATGAATATTCATTAAACTGAATATTCAATATAAAGAGTTGATAAATACTTTTAAAATACTATCAATACGTAAATAAAAAGTACATCTTTTATTTTATCCAGAGTGTATAAGAAAATCGATTGCATCCCGGTCTGTTTCCATGGCAACTTTATGTTATTATACTATATTTTTATTTTACTCGACTAAATCATCAATCTGAGTTTATCTGACGGTCCAGGCAATAGCATACTTGCATAATAAGCAAGAAGGTGTAAGTTTTAATCCCAGCCGAATCTGACAGTGACGACAGAAACTATATTGTAGCAGTAGAAAAGTAGAAAGAGAAGTAAAACCATATGAAATTTATGTATTTACAGTAAGAAATATTCAGATCGTCATTTAATTCTGCCTGCAAAAGTTAAAGTCTGAATGAAAGAGAAAACTCTACCCTATTTTGAATCTCTTTCACTGACACAGTAAATTCTAATGCAGGTTCAATGTACATTGTCCGTCCAATTATATGGATCTTATCAGTTCTTCATTTTCTCTGTGAGTCCTTTTTCAAATGGTCCAACATACCTTTAATTCGGCTTCCTAAAATATTTTTTCACTCCATTCTTAATGAGTTCTAAAACACTTTGACTTACCTCATCCCATTAACAGTGACATATGCCATCTAACTTTTTTGCCTTTGATGTACTCCCAAGAACATACAGAAAAGAATTCTATAGCAGAAAATACTGCAAGATAAGAAAAGCAGAAAATACTGCAAGATAAGAAAAGCAGAAAATACTGCAAGATAAGTAAGCAGAAAATACTGCAAGATAAGAAAAGCAGAAAATACTGCAAGATAAGAAAAGCAGAAAATACTGCAAGATAAGAAAAGCAGAAAATACTGCAAAATAAGAAAAGCAGAAAATACTGCCAGATGAGTATGTCCAGCTCGTTCTTTTCTATCTTATTCGCTTATTGATTGTATGTGCTAATATTCTCTTACGCATAAAATTAGAGAGCAGAAAGAACAACAACAATAATAACAATAGAATTAGAATGATGCTGTTGTCCACGACAACATTAAGAACCTGTCTCTGATGTGCAGATCCGTTTCGTTTCTGATAAGATCGTCCAACTGACGGAAGAAGTATGGGGAGTTGATCTTGATCATCGTGTTGTCAGTCACTTGATAATTCTCAAACATCCTTGATAGAATATCTCTCCAGTTTAGCTGTTACATAATTCAAACCAGCTATCAGTTATTGCTCTCATGTTGAAAATGATTTAACGAGAAATAGCTGTTATAACAAGAAATATATATTAATATTGGAGCCAGTGGCGAGGTCGGTAAGATACTCTACCTCGGAACAGTATGTGCTGGGTTCAAAACCTGGGCTTGCCCTTCACTGACATCGCTTTCGAGTGAGGAAACTGACGTTAACATTACCAGCTTTTTACTAAATTGTTCGCTTGAAGTGAGAAAGTGAAGTGAACATGAGAGTTAATCAAGAGAAACAGGTTATTCTCACCTCTATTGTTATGTCGAATGGCTGATTAAAGGTAAATGTTCATACTCATATTAAGCTTTCACGCAACTTGAACATCAGTCATTGACCGACACGTTAATCTCTTCACAAAAAGCTGCGTCTTATTTGCACCGAATTACAGATTATAGCTTGAGAAAATGTCGGCTTCTAATGTGGATTCCCTTTGTCTTCCTCAATGCCTATTTAGTCTTACGACTGGTTTAGTCTAGGGTGGGTCCATTCTTCAGTGGCCAATATATTTCACGAAAAGACGTCAGCATATTACTTATGACTCTGTGATCTAAGGAAGAATACCTGATCTTTCAGGCAATGTATTTCATATTTTAATAACAAAACTTCTTGGAAATAAAAAGTAAGTATATCAAGTCACTAAATAATTTCAAAATTATAGACATTCTACATTAGAAGATAAAATGTAAGCATCGATTCTTCACTTTGACAGACTAAAATGTATAAACACGCACTGAAAATATAGTAACTTGAATTAATTTTCCTGCCTTCTCGATTCAAATTCGAGACGATGAAACATGAAATGTGAAAATATTATAAAAGCATTTTACCTGAGAAAAGTTCCTCTGAAGTTCCGCCAAATTAGTTGAAACTCGTTGACTCCCGAGTGAGCTGTTCCTATTGGCCCTCTGCAACATCTGCAATGCGCAAAAACATCTGCATTAGATTTGATTTCTCATGTAAAACTTTTTAATATACTATCCCCTATCTTTTATTGAAATCATTTTAGATATTTATCGTAACGAAACTTAGTACATTTTTAAATAGGCCTAATTGTCTCAAAATGTCTCAATAGTGCAATGGTTAGAGGTGCAGATAACGTCATGAAGTTTTAAATGACAGATCCTGAGGTGAATTGAACTCTCGTGGGTTCGAATCCCACCCGCGCTAAGCTGAGAGTAAAATCTCGGACATTCACT
The DNA here is from genome assembly GCA_905160935.1 of Enchytraeus crypticus. NCBI lineage: Eukaryota > Metazoa > Annelida > Clitellata > Enchytraeida > Enchytraeidae > Enchytraeus > Enchytraeus crypticus. The sequence goes on along the minus strand of CAJHZI010000548.1, from coordinate 709,063 downwards.
GGACTGGCTACACGGAAAATGGACAAAATTGCCTTACGGATTTAACATGCGGTATTAAAAGTGATAGATATCAACGTAGTTGATCATTTCACTATAGTGTGTGTTATTATTATTATTATTATTACTTTGAAAATGTTCAGTAATAATTGTCATAAAACTTTTTATTAAATCTATCGACATATCTTAAGGCATTCCATTTAAATACTTTTCACATCTCAAAATGTGTTAGTCAGATAATTATTTTAATTAATTATTCATAATTATGATATTTATTAATAATTTTCATAAGTATTAATAATTTTCATATTTATTAATAATGATCATAATTATTCATAATTATAATATTCACTAATAATTATCATAATTATTAATAATTATCATTTTAGCCTCGCCAATTCATATGTGAACTTCGTAAGTGATTAGCCTGACTATTTCTTATTTGTAGTTCCGGCCTCACTTTATCATGAATCATCTATATAACTGCAATTTGAAGCAGTCAATAACTCACCTCGGCTTCCTTTAGGGGGGATGGTTTGCTAAACGGTGTAATAGAAGGAAGAATTCAATGGAAAATAGTTAGAGGAAAACCGAGATATGGGATGCTGAATGATCTAATAACAAATTCACATATAGAGATGAAAAGGAAGGCTGAGGATAGAATTGGTTGGAAGAGTTATCAATCAATCAATCAATCAGTAAGAATTTAACGTCCGGTTCCTCGCCATAAGGAAATGTCAGGGACGTCATATGCCAAGGACCTGCCTTTATGCAGTGCCCTACTAGAAGATAATTGTAATTTTGAGGCAGACTCACAGCGGCGAGGTCCCTCTCCATGCCGTAGCAGTCGTTGACGAATTGTTCGACTCTGTTGTGCTTCTCCCCCGAGCTCAGCGTAACATTAGCATCGCTCAGAAGCATAATAGCCACTGACCGCATGTAATCTCTGTAGGCATCCTGCTTCTGCTCAACATAGAGGAAACTGATGGAGATTATATTTAAATTATTTAGATGATTTATTGTTTATTTTAATTACTTAGATTATTTGTATAACCGTATTGTATCGTATCTATTCGTATCCCGACCCTAGTTAAGCAGGGATTCAAGGGAAGATGATGATGATGATGATAATGATTTAGATTATTTGAATAAAGGGCTGCCAGCTTGATAGGACTCTCCTACTGACAATGATTTCTCAAATTGAAACTTACCATAGCATGAAATTATGAGTAAGTATAAGCCTTTTATTGTAATATTAATCTATAGAAATGTTGCAACTTGAAACAAATTAGTTTCAGAGAACTGCGGGGGCCATGGCGTTTAATCTTGCCTTTGTATCTTCTTCTTCAGTGCACTGTCAAGCGGCAGGTTCAAGGTACATATCCATACTTAAAGTCTGCTTTCTCACTCCATAAGAGCACTCCATAGATCAACAAGTTAATCCCTTCACAAAGTCTATTCTTTATTCATACTCTATGTAGTCTCTAGCTTGGGAAAAGCACGGCTGCTGAGGTGGTTTCCCGTTGTCTTCCTCAGTTAGATGGATTAATTACCACTTAATTCTGGGGGGAAATGTTTCATGGTGAGGTGGGTCCTCTCTAGTCATCCTCAGCTCCTGCTTTAGTCGCCTCTTACGAACACGCGGCAGATAGTTTGCGGTTGCCCTGTTCTGCAGTGGTCCAACCACACTCGAGCACAACACGGGATCCGAGCACAACACGGCCTTTGTATAAGTGAATTAAATTACTTAGAGTTCAATTAAATAAATTAAAGATAAAGTAATGACTAATTTCGATGCTTAACTTACAGCAGAATGATCCGGATGGTCGTAGAGATAAAGTCCACGAAGTCCTAGACCGGAAGTAAACAACTGAAACATTCATATTATAAAATAGAGTTGTAAAAAAGGTAAACACGCAATATAGTGAAATGATCAACTGTGTTGATATCTATCATCTTTTAATAAAACATGTTTAAGCCGTTAGGCAATTTAGGCCATTTTCCGTATAACCAGTCCAGTGAATGTCCGAGATTTTACTATCAGATCAGCGCGGCTGGGATTCGAACCCACGAGGGTTCAATCCACCTCAGGATCTGTCATTTAAAACTTCATGTCGTTACCCCTACGCTATTGAGACATTCTAAGTTAATAGTAAATGGCAAGTTCTATTAATAGTTAATATTATTAACTATTATTATTATTAGTTATTATTTGATAGTATTAAGTTCTATTAATAGTTAATATTATTAACTATTATTATTATTAGTTATTATTTGATAATATTAAGTTCTATTAATAGTTAATATTATTAACTATTATTATTATTAGTTATTATTTGATAATATTAAGTTCTATTAAGTCCATATGACCATAGAAAGTGTGATTATAAAATATAGCCTTTGCAAATCCGGGGAAAACGATCAAAATGAGATTTTTAATCGTATAGTGTAGGTCTAATAAAATTTCTTAAGAAGACATCCAAGCGTCTCTCGCTAGCTAATGAAAATACTTATAAAAATCAGAAACGGAAAATTTGCTAGCAAGATCGCAATGTTTGGTTACTAAAGAAAATTAATGAATAGCGTCGTGCATTAATCAAGTCGTGCAAGTATCGATACCGACCGACAGTAAAGTGTTTATGCTCATAGTAAATAGAGTACTAACTGGTTGGACGATTCCGTAGTCGATTTATTTCTAGCTGCAATCTATGTAGTCAACTGCTTATGCATAAATGTGGGCCGTTATGTTTGAGTAAAATAAATAAAGTAAATTTAAGAATTAATAATAATAGTAATAATAAAGGTTTAACGTCCGTATTCTCATCCAATGATGATGTTAGGGACGTACCGACAGCACACGTCACTACAGATCGATTCACCCAGACCAATCTGCAAAATAATTGTGCTGAGGGGAAGTAAGATCCTAAAATGAAAGCCGGTCCGGTTATCAAAAACTGGCCAGGATAGATAGAGTTAAGAAATTCAAAGAGTTAGAATCAAATATATTGCAATATTTTATCAAATCTGCTTAGACTAAATATTTGCATAGAGGCTAATTTCTTTCTTTTTCTTTTCTTTTTTATTTTCTTTTTGTTTAATTGTGTGTTTGTATCTGCTATATTCTGGTGAATAAAAAAACATATTGGACTGCATACTCCGAGTACGTATCCATTGGTGTTGGTGTCCCACGCGAGATGAGGAGTGAAGATGACGTTGACCATGAGATCACTCTGAACTCCAGCAATGGCTTGATTGAAGGTCCAGTTTCTGCTCCAGTTATCGGGGTCAAGGACATACCAACCCTTGAGAGTGGTCCTGATGAGGTTTATCAGTGTCTGTCCGCCGTCTTTCATACGACCATAATCATGGACACAGCTTCTGAAGAACAACTGCGGCAGAATAGTGAGCAAAGTTACGTTAAATACTAATATATATATATATATATATATATATATATATATATATATATATATATATATGCGCTACGTTATGTTAAATACTAAAATATAAATGCGCTATATTAGATTGATTTTTATCCCTTCTAAGTTTAATTTTTAATATTATTACAATTATTTAATAAAACTAATTAATTATTATTCAATAATTACTTAATTTCAACTATAACTCGTGAATGCACCTGCAATTTATGCTCAGCATCAGCCATAGGATCAGATCCAGTCTTCTCTTGGGGAATCTTCTCAATTATGTCTCTCAGCCTTTCCTCCACTTCGTCCTCCAGATGTTGTGTGATCGTCATCTCTGATCTACCTGCCGGAATGGTGTGTCTCGCAGCCCAACCACCGCAAGCAAACTGGTAGAAATTCTCGCACGGACTTACGTACAGATCCATATTGTCCACCATTAGACCGGCTGATCTTAGGCACCCGGCAGTCCGGCAATCACCTGGAGTACTACTCCACGGCCACAGGCTTCCACCGGTTGAGCAGTGTCCCAACAGGGCAGCGAATACAACTATCATGATGACGAGGAAGAGCATGATGAAGGCAATGACAAGCATGAGCTTTCTCTCCGCCAGGGTCTTTATGACCCTATCCGGCAAGATCCTTTCGAGGTCTTCTTTCCTGACCATACTGAAGGTAGTGTGGATTAAACTCCAGGTCTGCGCAGTTAGATAATAATATATAAATAATAATAATAATATTAATAATCATAATAATAAGGCATAATTAGGTTTTTCATCAATTCGCTAGGCTTTCCATCGCTTTGAAAAGATTTATTGCAGTCTGCTTCAGCAATTCTTTTAAGCCGCTAGATGACCTCGAGTAGCCTGGTGGAGATTCAGCACGTAATGCTCGAATCGTTTTTTTCAAACCCAAGATTTTTTACAACCGGGGTAAAAATAAAAAATAAAATAACAATAAAAATAAATGTTTAACGTCAGTTTCCTCATACAAGGATGATGTCAGGGTTGTCTCTCCATCACATGTCACTGTAAATCGATTCACTCAAACGATCTGTAAAAAACATGCGCTGCAGAGAAAGAAAAAGATCTTAAATAGTGCCGGTCCTATGATGAAAAAACAGTTAGGCGAGATGAAATAAATCTCTGGCGGGAGCGATGTGTTCAAAAAGTTCAAATACATTATATCTATTAAGCTCTGTCATCTTTAATACCATCTTTTAAACCTTCAACCAGTTTTTTTTCATTTGTCCAATTTTCACACAATTCAGTCCAATAGTGTCTAGCGAATTTTTGATATTTCACTCTTTTAATCGCTGACAAGCGCGAGCATGCTTGAAAAATAAAGAACTCTGCGATAATATCAGGGATAGCATAGACGTTTTATAAATAAAAATCTCTTTGATAACGTCATAGATAGCATACATTTTTTGCAAATAAAAACCTCTATGATAGTATCATAGATATCATATAAATTTTTGCAAGTGAAGATCGCTATAATAATGTCATAGATATCGTACGAGTTTTTACAAATAAAATCTCTGTGATGATGGCACATAAATTATCGGATTTTTTACGAATAAAAATCCATTGTGATAAGATAAAGATAGTGAAAACCAAAAACCTTGGTTTGGACCACGCTATTGTATGGATGCGAAATATGGACCTTAAGGAAGGAAGATATTAGGGAAATTGAGGAATTGGAAATGTGGATTTGGAGAAGAATGGAAAGGTTTAGATGGACTCAAAAGGTTACAAATGAGGAAGTTCTGGAGAGAGTTGGTATAAATAGATAGTTGATAAATGTATTAAGTTATAGGTAGAAGAGTTTTATACGATACATTCTAAGAGGGTAAAGTCTATTAAAGAGGTCATAGAAGGTAGAATGAAAGGGAATAGAGGCAAAGTCAAGCCGAGATTAGGTATGTTAGATGATTTAAAGACCCACTCATATTTGGACATGAAGAGGAAATTGGGAGACAGAGAAGAGTGGAGGCGTTAAATACCATGGACCTGCCAGTAGGCAGTGCACTACGAGAGAGATCTTTGTGATAATATCATAGTTTTTATTAAGAGTCCAAAACGTAACCGGTTTAAATTATTTATACTCCGGATAGCTTGCATAAACTTTTTTAATATATTTTGCTCGTTAAACAATTATATAATTTACCAATTTCCACTAAAAGAATTGCACAGAATTCGCCGATTTCTATAGATACTTCAATATACTGTACTCGTAGTTCCAGTAATTAGGAGCTCTTCTTCTCATTATAGCATACCAACCCCAAAAGTACTGTCATTGCCACATGGTATAGAAAAAGTGACTAAAAAAGAAAACTTCAGTGTAGAAAATCCCGCAAATGCAGTGTCTGTACTTACAGTGGTAGAGATGTGTGTTGAGTGAACAACTTTACAACTAAATGTCAACTTTTCACTGAGGATGATTTCTTACCAGCAAGCGATAGAAATTGTGGGATAAATTATTTTAATTTTATGCGCAGCGGCCACTAGGCTGGGCCACTATGTGGGAGTTTCTCGGGGAACTTTGCTCGCGAGCTGTAGCTAGCAACGCCTTTTACTGCATTAGTTTATCACTTAACTCGAGCTTAGTTTTCTACATGTTAACGACCATAATTTATTAAAATTAACAATTTACTATCCACGAACTAGACGAAGATACTTGGCTGAATCTGTAGCATGTCCATCTGCGGATCAGATGGTTCAGGATTCAAATTTTTTTATTTATATATTTTTTAATTTATTTATTCAGCACATCAAACATTTTGCACCGTTTCTGGACTTTCTTTTTGTTCGCCGGCTTGCTTTTGTCTCAATAGTGCTCGATGTTGTCATTGATGACTGTAGCACTCTAATTGTTGTTATTATATTAACATTATAAAAACGCAGGTAAAGCAAATATAAAAGCGAAATATAGAAACGTTTGTGTGAACGGCCATGAGTCTGATAGTGTCGTATGTAAGCTGCGTTATTTACACGAATAATCAAAAGTAATTAAATAAAACTTATGATAAAATTATACTTTTGGGTCGACGACATTTTCGATCAGTTTGAGGTAAAAATAATCGAATGCTTGATTGATTGATGCCCCGGCTATAAAATCGAATGGATTTCCTATCCACTTGAATGGATTAATTATTCACTTGTATGGATTGGCTATCCATATTTGGAGCAGGATGGTCGAATTTAATGGTTTAGATACGCGTAGTAAATAGAAATAATTGTTACATCTAATCAAAAGTATCGCCTATATTTGATGTAACCAATAGGCTGGAGCTTTTAATTGGTCCAATAATGACATGTATACTGTGAAATTTTATGCTACCTATTTCTGTTAGCGTCATTACAGAAAATTTTCTTTTACGACAACAACAGCATCTCAATTAAGAGTGCTAGAGTCGTCATGTTGTGAAAAAGCGTTAGGCATAGTAATATTTTAATGCGTTGTAGAAGATCATAGTTTAGAACTAATTTTTAATTCAATAGGGCTGCCAGTATTGTTATAATTAAACACTATGCTGAGTTGAAAAATCAAAGAAATAATGAACTGAAAGCCCTTGATGTTGATTATTTAAAGCATTTAAATTTTTTTAAATGAAATCAAGGGAGAAATAAACTCTAGAAATATAATTAAAAGTAAATAGTGGTAGGCCTAACCAATTCTAAGCCATCGCTATTGATTGGATTTGCTTTTTGAATGGACGTCAGCTTAGTCCGTTCGAATGAATTAATTACTTTACGAAACTTAGTTCAGGACGAAATATTTATTCAATTAAATCTATTTTTAAAAAGTAGCCGGCTAGTAATATATATATATATATATATATATATATATATATACATATATATATATATGTATATATATATATATATGTATATATATATATATACATGTATATATATATATATATATATATATATACATATATATATATATGTATATATATATATATGTATATATATATATATATATATATATATATATATATATATTGTAATCATACTGTTAACTAGTATGATGGTTCTTGTTGTCTTTCTTCCTTTAAACAAGAAGTGATATCTTGAGTTCGAAAAACGACCTTTGTCTCCTAATAGTTGACTTGGTAAATCGGTATGATTTATCTGTCTTATTCGTATCCGGTCGGTGCTAGAGAGAGGTTCTCCATGGTCTCCTGGTTCCCTGAGCTAGCTGTTGTCTTCCCGCACTTCGGACTCCTCTTCTCCCCTTCTAAGCTAAGTACTATTTAGATAGTAAAGTACACTTTATACTACAGTATTGTGACTATGTTTGTATGTGTGACATTGTGAGCACCGGGAGATAAAGCAACATAAAAATATAGTGTTGTTTTACCTGTCTACCTTGTGTTGTAGTTCTTAATAAGTAGCTTTCCCCTAGACCGAGTCTAGGTAGATAGGTGAATAACACGCATACCTTTATTATATATATATATATATATATATATATATATAAAATCGGCATTTAGAAACCCAGCACAGTTTTTAGGGTTTATTCTTAAGCTTGCCGAAATCTAAAAGGCAATTTCAATAGTCACAAAAACACTACAAAAAGAGCAACCAAGAAAGGAGGCTTTGTAAACACACGCGGTTGTCATGTGTTTAACTATACGGAATAAAAAAATTTTTACATGTTAAATAAGCGTCATTTGCAATGATACAGTTAAGTAGAATGTTCTGCCAGATCATCTGGTCCGACTTTTCAAGAATGTGAATCCATTATTATCAAACCATCCATATCAAATTAGTATAAAAACTGACTTTGAACGAACTAATGGCATCAACAGCTGCGTTTACAAGTGAGTCGTTGATTTTCATGAACCCAGTATGCTATAACTTCTCTCTAAGTCTAATTATTAATTAATTATTTATTTATTTATTTATTTAGTGATCATAATTAGATACGTATATGCAGTTAGAGACAAAGCTCGTCTTCCCCCCCCCAGATCTGCCACCTGTAAATAGATATTAAGTGTAATCTGCTGTGAAATGTGTGTGTGTACGTGTGTGTGTGCGTGTCTTGTGTATAAGTCGTACCGATTGGATTTCCAAATGAACAGCTAGCAAGCGTGCCCCGTAACTAGAATATATAGATTCGAATCTCAGTCTCCGACAATATTCCTTTTGATACGGAAACTACTTAGCTTTTTAGCTTTTTATGGTAAGCCTTAAGCATTTGAAACCTCAACATTTTGCAGTTAGTCTTATTTTATTTATTTAATGTATGTGTTTGTTGCGTGCGATGATCCGCAGTCTTGGATTTATCTTATTTTTTCACTTTTACTGGAGTATTGCTTTCCAATCAACCATTTTCATAACCTCGCCCTCTGCTTTTCTATGTACAGTTCGAAAGATATGTAAATTCTTACAATTGTTTTATACCTCCTTCTCTTCTTGTGTCCACAAATTGCTATCAATATCGACAATTCTTTTTGGTCCTGTTTTATGTGTTTGTTTTTGCTTATCGGTTTGGTTTTGATTCCGTCGTGAGCGATGTCATCATTGACGACAAATAGAAATCTAATTCTCGTTGTTGTTGCTGCTTATTGTTGAATTAATATTATATACAGACCGCTGTGCATCTGATAAAGTGCTAAGAACTCAGATAAATAAATAAATTAATAATTAAATAAAACAATAAATAAGAGCCTGAAATCTTAGACTTGAACTTTCTAATCATGCTTGAGAAAATAACTAGTCCTATATGATTTGTCAAATATAATTTTAAGTAGGTATTTGACATCTCTTGGCCTAAAACCTAAACCGATCACCTCACTAAATAGTATGCAAAGTCTACGGCCAAGGTGTACAGACTGTATAATTAGAATGACAAACTGTGTATGCGAGAACAATGGGTTTCTTTAACAATGATATCACCTCATTGAAACAATATAGGCCTACTGATTAACTCTTATTACTTTAGCATTTAGTTGGGATTGTATCTAAGCCTCTTTTAATACGTAAAAGCTGGTAAAGCTAAGGTTAACGTCAGTTTCCTCACTCGAAAGCAATATCAGTGACGGGCGAGCCCAGGATTTGAACCCCTTAAATACTGATCCGCGGTCGTATAGCTTATCGACTTCGCCACTGGCTCCAGCCAAACTGGGTAGCAAATGTCCACTCGGTCCTGGATTTGTTTCCCAGTAGGCCTAAACACCATTGGATCCTCAGCAATTGACGTTTAAAGCAATAAACGACATTTAATATCACTATAATCGACTATGTTCTCAAAAGATTATCACTTTATTTTAGCTTAGGAACATTTGAAAGTAAAAACATATTTGGCTAATGTTTGAAAATTGCATAAAGTGTGGGATTGAAACATGCAGTGAAATGCTACCACCCTCATGATCATTATACATTGACAATGTAGGATTTGTAAGCCTATATGATAGGACTATACATGTAGGCCTATAGGCCCTATGCTTGGATGTTATCATAGTATGCGAATTTTATGACATGTAGGCCTATATGATAAGACTACACATGAAGGCCTATGGGCCCTAGGCTTGGTTTTTTTCACAGTATGCGAATTTTATGAACTTTGTTATTTCGCACAAGGAATTTGAAACTGAAAACAGTCATTTTTTAATTGAGGTTTCCTAGATCAAAATGCCTATCATCTAGTTCATACGTAATGTACTAAAGTCTGTATACGTGAATAATGAAATTCTACGATTAAAATTGGGCTTTAGAAGTAACCGACATCCCTGCAACTCAGTGCAATTGCAGTAGACGTGCTAGACAGTATAAGGGTTATAGCAACAGCAACAACAACAAAAATAACAACAACAATACGATTAGAGTGCTACTGTTGTCCATGACAACATCGAACACTATGGAAACAAATCAAAACCGATGAACAGCATGTGGGTGATCAATAAACGGTGCAAGCCAAAATCCGGGTAATCTGTCTAAGGGTACTGGCACCTTGGATAGGAAAGATAATATACAGTAGTGTGGGCAAAGGAAGCTGATTGAAAGTGGTCGGGGCCATTGCCCGCCAGACATTGCATCATATGGGCATTAGACAATTTAGGCTAGCCTTTATTTCAATTTTTTATTGTGACTAAAAGCTAAGCAAAAATAGAACAATTATATTACATGCACGGTCCATCTTCGATTTTGAAGTTATCTAGTGTGACTTTTGTTTGCGAGCACAAGAAAATAGCTTTCAATATTTTGCTGACTTTTGAAAAGTGGTAGGGCAAGAGATAGGGCTTTCCTATAAGGACCAAATGTGCCCAATAAGCTCTGCCGCCAATAATAATAATTCTATTTATAAAACGCCGCTCTATGCTAAATACCACAGTGATTGGACAGTGAAGGTCAAGTAGCCTGGTGTTATCATGCAACAATCGGTGTAGCGACTAGAACTCTGCAAGTCTGGAGTATTTTAAACACGAACAAGTCTGTAGTATGTGCTACCAATTGGTCTAAAACGTAGAAATCAACGCAATGTGGCTACAAATCTTCACTGTCATATCTGCACCAGTCGCCTCTTACGAATACGTGCAGTTGTAGGTTCAATTCTCAATTTTTCCGAACCTACTTGGATAATGTACAGGATTACAAATGTTTAATATGTCTCAATAAGGCAGTGGTAAAGGTCATGAAGTTTTTTAAGATGCCAGATCGTGACGTGACTTAAACACTCGTGGGTTCGAATCACGATCGCGCTGATCTGAGAGTAAAAGCACGGATATTCACAGGACTGGTTACGAGAAAATGGACTAAATTGCCTAACGGTTTAAACACGTGGTGTTAAAAGTGGTAGATATCAGCAAAGGTGATCATTGTACTATAACGCATATTTAATTTTGACAGAAATTTTCACTGCGACAGCAACAATACATTTATTAAGCATTTTGGTAACTATTTTTCTTTTCTTCACCTTTATCTTAATCTTTGCCTTTTGAATCTTCATTTCCTATCAACCAACTGCAGCCGGCGCGGATTTTAAGCGCCTTCCATCATCCTGAGTTTTTTCCTTCAAAGCTGTCAACACTCGCTAATTTGCTGTATAGAAATAGATTAATTATTATAATTGAGTACACCACAGAGTCGCAGAAAGTATAGAAGCACTGACATTTGCATTATGAAAACTCGAGCAGTGCGACAGATTTTTGTCTAAATATTGCTCGTAGAAGTTTTGAATCATTAAATTAATAGGTTGATGTCATCTAAATATTGTCACATTGAAATTTGGATTGCATATAATTATTATGCAATTGTATTCAATGTAAGTGCTTGTGTGCTGGAATTCGAACTTTTCACCGTTTTTGGATCCTCTATTAATTGGATTTGCTCAAAAGTGCTCGATACTGTCATTGACGACAGTATCCCTCTAACGATAGTTGTTAGTTAAATACCGTATTTAGTCAGAGGCATATAGTGTATTCGCATTAATAATTATAATAATAATATATAGGCCTTTAATATAATTGCAAAGTATAGTTTGAAAAACAGTGAAATAGTGCAAAAAATTAATTTAAGAAAAAGGAAAATATAGTGTTAAAATATAGTGTAAAAAGATATAGTGTAAATAACATTATTAAAATGTGGTTCCAAAGGATGAAAAATCTAGAAACCAGTCTCAAGAGAGGCCAATATTCACAAAAAACATTTACAGAACTATTAATTTAATTTGCAATTTAATTAACGATACAAAAGATACTTTCTATTATACAGAAACAATTACTGTATTTTTCACTTGAATGCTGCAAACTTATTGACTCACAATGTAAGACTTCAAAAGTTACAGCGCTTGGATGAAATCAATCTTGCGTGAAAGCCCTTAGCAGCTCTCCAGTGTTTGAAATAAGCAAGAGGATCAGTTGCTGCGGGTGATGATGAAAAGTGAACACTGTTGTGTATAGTAATGGCGGACGGAGATTTAATTTCGTCTAAAAATCAACAAGAAATCAACGGAACGCAAAAGGATAAACAAGCGTACATCGACGCATCAATCAACGCTGACAAGCAGCCGTACACGAAACAGTATGCACATGCTGACATGCAAAAGGATAACGTAATAATTTATACAAAGTCGTGCACGCGCTCGACCAGTGTTAGTACTCCGAGTGTCCAGATTCCGTCCTCGGAACCCCCTAGTCTAGTAGGCAATGTTCAGACGGATAGTACTTCCTCTACGGAATATGTCACTCAGATGTCGTCAGATTCCCAGTCGCAAGGGAATCCTGACATTCCATTGGATACACACGTAGATGAGGTTTTTATTAATGGCTCCCCGGATATATCTCCCGGAATCGAAAGTACTGTACCTGAAGGAATTAGCAAATCACATTTACATCCTGAAGGATCTTCTGGATCTCTGGGTTCTCCACTTCCTCGAAAAAGCAGCTTAATAAAGGATAGCAGCCGACGTGGAGCTAATAGACGAAAAAAGACTGTGTCGTTTAGTTCTATGCCTGGAGAAAGAACGGTCGTAAATGGTAAGAGTAGAGCTTAGTTTCTATTTACTAAACATAATGCCTATGTAAATAAGAATATCTTGCTAAATCTAGATATTGAAATTATAGATTTATCTTCGATATATAATGATGCATGCGTAATCAATACACCTCTCTTAGTGCACTGCCCATTAGCAGGTCCTTAGCGCATCTCCGCATATTTCTATCCTCTGATTTTCTCTTCGTATCAACATGCGAATTAGAATCCAATAATTCAGCATCACAAGTCTCGGTCTTCCCCTGACCTTTCCTTTCATTCTTCCCTCAGCTATCTCTTAATAAACCATCCTCTCTCAAGACATTAATTATCCATTGAGCTTTTCTTTCAATCCTTCTGATATTTATCAAATTTTATTTATTTATGCCCACTCTGTTTAGCACTTCTTTGGTTGTAGTTTTCTCAGTCCGTTAGTCTTCTCCATTCAATACACCTTATGCATGTATAATGTATACTAGGCAACTAAGGATTTACAATATTTATTTGTTTATTTATGCTCGGTCTTCTTTAAGCTTCCTTTGACAACGCTTTTTGGCTGTGGTAAAAGTGGGAAGTGAGAGCCGGTAGGACGGTCCAAATTATTTGGCCCCCTTCTATTATACAGGCCCCGAGCCTATCTAATATGGGCCCCTAGTGGGAGTTCTATTGCACTTCTGAAGAAATGAAAGCTAGTGGAACTGAATTCCATGCATTCCCCCCAATTGAAACTTTTTTTTCTTTAAACACTTTAGGCTGGAGCCAGTGGCGATATCTGTAAGATATTTCGCAATGGATCAGCGTGTGCCGGGTGCAAATCCTGGGATCGCCCGTCACTGACATCGCTTTTGAGTGAGGAAACTGACGTTAACAGTAGCTTTTTTTAACCGATGCCTTTGGGCGAGAGCCCAAACATTAAATTCTTATTGAGTATTTATTAAATCTTTCTGATGTACACTTATAAACACTCTATAAATCTCTAACTTCTTCTCTGAACAATTTTTTGGCCTTTTTGTTAACTCTTGTTTTAATAATATTTAGGACTAAATATTGTAAGATAAATTTATTTTATTTGTGGGCATACTTTGATAAATGTTGCTGTAGAGTAGGGGCGGAATATTGAGCTCATGTTGCAATCGTGAGACTAATTTAATATTATTTATAATAGCGAAAACTTGTATAGCAGTGTCATGGCCTAAATCATTCCTTGACATTGCTCTACAAAGAGTTTGAATAATATAAATAAAACTAATTAGAGTAAAATTAACATTTGTTATACATGGTTGTAAGCTAGGTTCATACATTGTAAAAAAGAATTCCCTTGTTAGGGGGTTAAGAAATAAAGTCCTGTCAATTTCCTTATACAAGGATGATATCAGGGACTGCCATGTCACTACAAATTTAATATAATACATAATGTATAATATATATTACTTATTTCTCTTGTAGTCTTTGTATACTCAGTTGTCATCATGTGGTGTTTTGGTGCCTGTTTATATAGAATCTGTAAGAGGCGTCCCTGACAATGCCATATGGCGAGAAACTGGATGTTAAATTCTTACTGGTTGATAGATATTTAAAATAATATGTGTGTACTTCAAATAGAGTTAGATGGAAGTAAAATTATGCAGTTAGAATATATCTCTCTGGGCTAATGTTTCGTTATCCAGTCACTACTCTACAGATTTGTTTAGATTTGGTTAAAACTTGACTTCGTATTTTTAACTTAAAACTCAAGGAGTACACCTATTGATTAGGTGCTCCAAAGCTAGGTTGCTTACTAATCAGCTTGAAGTTTGAGATTAAAGATTTTTTTAGGCAAATGATATCAAACTCTTCACGTCAAAGCTGTCTTTGATATTAATTTATAGTGAAAAAATCAAAATGGTAGTATAAATTTTTCTGAAGTCAAATCAAATATTAGTTTTGAGTTTTGGTGACTGATTTCATCATCATCATTATCATCGTCTTCGTCCCTTGACTTCCAGTTTAATCAACCAAATGCCCTTTCTGACGTTGGTCTGTATCTTAGTGCTTTGTCGCCTTTTATGACACATGCAGTCCACGGTTGGTTATTTTTCAACCTGGGCAAAATATGGGTAAAAAATTACAGGTGTTCTGGCAGAATTTGGTTTATAAACCTCGGACTGTATATTTTGATAATTCATGGATCCTGAATGTTCTATGCGTCCTGATCCCCACTGCAGATAAAATTATTGCTATCCTCATTTATAATTGTCATAAGTGTCATAAGGATGCAGAGAATTAGGTTAAAGACAAGTCGCCGAGACAGCTCTTGAGATTCCTTACTATTCTTTCTATTCCTTACTCTTCAGTATCAAGCCGTAGGATCTTTGCTCTGGTATTTTGACTTACGTACCTTGAAAACTCTAGACAGGTTTCATGAGAGGAGAGGGGGGGGGAGTGTGCCCTAACTAAGTCTATGCAGAATCTTTGAGGCGTATACTATATAGAAAGTGTGTTTAATGCAGCTGAGCCTGTTGCATGTTGTCAATTTGTGCGACTGAGGATCAGTAAGTGCTGAATTCAAATCTAGTGCTTTCCCTGCCACCGGCATGCTTTCGAGATAGGAAATAGACGTTAAAGTAAGCTGAACGATTTTAATCAATTATCTTTAATCCCCATCCAATTCCTGGATGGTGAAATTTGTATAATGTCAGCGACTGATTCAGCTAAAAGCGGGTCAGAAGCTAAGCGGCTGTAGCGTGTAAGTGTGTAGTTACAAGATTAGACTGACTAAAAAAAGATTAGGATAAATTTGAGTGTTTTGCAGAATATCTCAGCTGGCAGTCTGGTAGATGAAATGTGTGCTATGACCTTAAGCATCAGCTTTACCTCTCATGAAGGCCTTTGTGAACGTATTATTCATGTCTTGTGAACTGTAAAATGCTGAAAAGTTTGAAGTGCGAGAATATGAGAATATGTAGTTTCGATATATAAATAAATGTGATGTTTTTAAATCATATATCATGTGCTAAGTTTGCATCTATTGGTTGTATAGCCAGACAAATCTGTCATTATTAAGCCTGTGGATTCTCGTATTGGTGCATTTAAATTCCGCTCACACTGGTCCTGGTGCATCGATCATTTAAATGTTCATGACGCTTCGTGTACTTAAGACTCTCTTTTAGGCCTCATGTCTTCGGATATCTGTCTGCGTTTGTTTGCAGCATCTTCTGCGATACGGTAATGTCTCTAATATAATATGAGTTGGTGTATCTCCACATGTGCGTGTTAAGAATGTATTTGTATGCTTGCGTGTGTGTTCGTTTATTTTTATCGTGTTAGGTTTGACTGTATGCGCTAAAATGTGATTGTGTGCGTGTATGAGTGTGTGTTAAACGTTATAAGTCGTTTAAAAGTAAATCAATATTTAAGAGAAGTTAAACATATTTACATTAAATGCTCTCAAAAACCGCTATTCCGAAGTGTGCCTTACATTTAGTGCGAGCCTAAAACGCTTTATGTATTAATTAATTACATTATTTTTTATTCGACTGAATGAGAAATGAGATTGATTTTTGTATTAATGTATGGGAGCGACAGATACAGGTAGATGTGTATTCACAGACAAGCATTGCATGTTCAGAGCAACCATTTCACCTCTCAGGTCTCTGCAACATCGACAGAACTCATCTGTCTTGTTAGTACCACCGGCAGTCGATCAATGAATCTCTTTCTACAGTGCTTCAGTAGTTTATAGTGCATTAGTATGACTCGAGCTGGTCTTTGAGACCGCTTTCCAGGCTACATGTACTTCTCTTTACCATACTTCTCTTTGCCAATTGACTGCTGCGTTAGATATATGTTCCCGGGAACGATTAGCCAGTTGTCTCAAGTATGCTGATGGTATCAATTTTGTGGGCTGACCTCGGGTTTGAACTCAGGTCGTTGAAGCCAAATGTTGCGGAGCTACTTAAAGGGTAGATCTTTGACAATTCGTCTTTATTTTACCAGTACTTTGATGGACCCTTCGGCGTCGCTTATCCGTATAAACAACAAGATGAGTCTGTGTTAATCTGTTAATACGTTTCTCTCTCTCTCTCTCTCCCTCTCTCTCTCCCTCTCTCTCTCTCTCCCTTACTATCTCCCTCTGTTGTTTTTTAACGGTGATGTACATAATGTGAGTCGAGAGCTAGCTGAAGAGTTGCTGACTATTCAATGTAGAACGTAAGTTCAATTACTCTGCGTATTTAGAGAAGTTCAGAGATTTTCTTAAGCTGTTGCTAAGTTAGCTTGCACGAGTACCTAGTAACCTTTAATTAGAATGTTGTTAGCTCATGTTTACACTTCAAGTGGATTCGATGATCTATGAACTTGAAATGTATCAAGTGTCCTGATACATTCTTGAGCATCTAATTCGTACACATTTTGTAATTGCAAATTTATTCAGAAAATGTTATGCAATTTTTTTTCGATTTATTCAGCATGGTTGTGTATTGTTGGAGTAATGTCGGGCGCATTGGATATTAATTAATTACTTATAGTTTTGTAATTGTATTCGATAGTTGTAAGCGTGTAATAAATCTGTACCATTGATATGCAATTCATTAGACATTACTTTTATAATTGTATGTATACATTATTATTTACATTACATGATGAGACGGTTCTATCGAATATGATTCTATTTATTTTATTTGTGCTCATCCTTGTAATATGAAAACCACGCCATCTCATCATATGTAGGTGAAGAAATGGACATATAATTTTATATCATCTAGTTATTTTATAGTGTTCTTCATTGAATAATTGATTAATCATAAAGTATATGATTTTTGCGCTTTGTGTCATGATTATTATACAGTAATAATCGGAAACGATTCGTCGCAGTAGCTCTGTAGAAAAGCCTTTTTCTATCAGTGTCTGAATACTGTGTAAGCGTGCATGTTTGCAATTTCCGTCAGTTGTTTTAATTTCCTACAGTTCTAGTCTAATACTGCCTGAGTGGATATGAACTAATTTCCAGCTGAGATGGTGTTGATTTTTAGAATAATATAATATCGTTTCTATAGAATGTTAGTTCTCTTTTTTCTGTGCTTTTGCGGTGTTATAAAACTGTTTGTAGTCTATGTTCCATTGAGACTTTCTGTCCACTCGAGACTTCCCTGACATCGTTTTCGGGTTAGGAATCGGACGTTAAAACATGTGATATTAAAGTGATAGATATCAACAGAGTTGATCATTTCACTATAATGCGTGTTTGTTAAATCTTCAGTATAGTGTGTTATATACATAATAAACGAAACATTTATTTTCGTTGCATTTTAGGAATACCATAGATGCGAACTTTCACTCTTCTCTTGTTTAGTAAAGTGCTGCTAGTTTATGTTGTTTAGTAAGCAGGTGCTAATTTATGTTGTTTAGTCAACATGCTCTAGTTGACGTTGTTTAGTAAACAGGTGCTAGTTGATATTATTTAGTAAACACGTGCTAGTTGATGTTGTTTAGTAAACAGGTGCCAGTTGATGTTGTTCAGTATACAGGTGCTAGTTGATGTTGTTCAGTAAACAGGTGCTAGTTGATGTTGTTCACTAAACAGGTGCCAGTTGATGTTGTTCAGTATACAGGTGCTAGTTGATGTTGTTCAGTAAACAGGTGCTAGTTGATGTTGTTCAGTAAACAGCTGCTAGTTGATGTTGTTCAGTATACAGGTGCTAGTTGATGTTGTTCAGTAAACAGGTGCTAGTTGATGTTGTTCAGTAAACAGGTGCAAGTTGATGTTGTTCAGTAAACAGGTGCTAGTTGATTTTGTTCTGTAAACAGGTGCAAGTTGATGTTGTTCAGTATACAGGTGCTAGTTGATGTTGTTCAGTAAACAGGTGCTAGTTGATGTTGTTCAGTAAACAGGTGCTAGTTGACGTTGTTCAGTAAACAGGTGCAAGTTGATGTTGTTCAGTAAACAGGTGCCAGTTGATGTTGTTCAGTAAACAGGTGCTAGTTGACGTTGTTTAGTAAACAGGTGCAAGTTGATGTTGTTCAGTAACAGGTGCTAGTTGATGTTGTTCAGTAAACAGGTGCAAGTTGATGTTGTTCAGTAAACAGGTGCCAGTTGATGTTGTTCAGTAAACAGGTGCTAGTTGACGTTGTTCAGTAAACAGGTGCAAGTTGATGTTGTTCAGTAAACAGGTGCCAGTTGATGTTGTTCAGTAAACAGGTGCTAGTTGACGTTGTTCAGTAAACAGGTGCGAGTTGATGTTGTTCAGTAAACAGGTGCCAGTTGATGTTGTTCAGTAAACAGGTGCTAGTTGACGTTGTTCAGTAAACAGGTGCAAGTTGATGTTGTTCAGTAAACAGGTGCCAGTTGATGTTGTTCAGTATACAGGTGCTAGTTGATGTTGTTCAGTAAACAGGTGCTAGTTGATGTTGTTCAGTAAACATTTGCTATTTGATGTTATTCAGTAAGCAGGTGCTAAATCTCGAAGGAAGTTAAATACCTGTTGTTGCGGTGTAGCTTTGTAGTGTCTCTCGTTTATTTGATGCCTTTTCTTTTGGTTGAACTTATTCTCAGGAAATTAGGTACATGTTGGAAGCTCAAAAGCGAATAAAGCGATGTCTCTTTTTAAATGTTTAATAATAAAAAGATGGTCAAGCCTCGAGGAATTCTGAATTCAGTTTTAAGGGAATGAAATAATTGAGTCGACTGAAGGCGGGTGTCCTAATACGTTGTGTGTGAAGAAGCTGACGTCTTCTTTTTGTTTGTCTCTTTTGGGTAAGCACCTTTTTTCACCTGATGGAAAAGCATTGTTGAGGGAAAATCTGATTTTGAATTGTTTTAGTCGTGGGATCTATTGCTGAAGCTCTAATACAACGTCTACACCGCACATATACTGAAGTGTTATCAGTTGAACGTTTCTCAACTTCTATATCACTTCCTTACTTTGTAATAAAGCATAGAAATATAGAAAGTCTGCTATTGAACTCTAGAAATAAAGAAATTTCAGGTTTGCTATTAAACCATAGAAATATAGACAGTTCAGGTCTGCTATTAAACCCTCGAACTACGGATATTTAAGATTAAACCAAGCTTTTCTATATTTTATTCACTGCTCTGAACGCGTGCGGTTATTTATAATAAATGTGTTTATCAATTAACCGATATCTCACCTCGCTCTGTGACCAAGCAGATCTTGGGTGACAACAGTGGTAATTGTTTTTACCGGATCTGTGTAATTTTGTAGAAGCTAATTTATCTAGAAGCTTTTATTCAGTGGAAATTAAGCCGGCCAGCCCAACGGTTAACATTCTGGTACTGTTTTCCTGTTAGCTTGCTTGTAATGTTGTTCCTCGTAAATTCTTTTAGTTTGTAGACGGGATTTATTATCCTCCTGTAATTGCTTACGAGTCGGATATCATTGAAGTCTTTTTTAGTTTACGAGAACCTGTTAACGTCAGTGAAGAGTGATTTTGTTTAGGTTATTGCAGTTGCATTTAGTAACAGAGCTTAATTTTGTTGTTTTTAACGTAAGATTACTCTACTACAGTAGCGTCCACTCAGCTAGATATCAACCTTCAGTCTGTTACGAATGTTTCTCACTGACTGACCAAGTATCAACCACAAAGTATATAATCCGAGAGAGATAGACAGTTGGCTACAGTAAAACTAGAGCTAAACGGAAACTATGTACATATATTGTATGTTAACTATTTACATATATGTATAATATATTTATATGTCGTTGTACGTGGCCCGTGAAGCTGAGATATATCCGGTTTATGTTTTCGATTGTTCATCACCCCCTGTTACTGCGTCATTGTATAATTTTCCCAATTTATACATTGTATATTTATACATGGTATATGGTATATTTTCTATCTCTTTGCTTAGTCACTGGCATTTATAAAGTAGTCATTAAACTATTATCAGGTTCGACTATTTGCTAATCTATTCTCTGGTCTATCGCTGAAGATGTGACAGCGTTCAGTGTAGTGATTCAATTAAATTATCCCTACTCCCTCCTTCATGATTCTAAGCAATATAATTTTATATTATTACTATAGTGTATTAAAAGTGGTCATAGAAGGTAAAATGGAAGGAACTAGAGGCTGAGGCAGGCCGAGATTAGGTATGTTAGATGATTTAAAGATCCACTCATATGTAGACATGAAGAGGAAAGCGGAAGACAGATAAGAGTGGAGGTGTTATATACCATGGACCTGCCAGTAGGCAGTGCACTACGAGAGAGAGTGAGAGACTCCAGTCTATCTACTCCATGTAGCTAGTGGTTGTAATGATTGAATATCCATATACTCCAGTCTATCTCTATTTGATTGAACTAGCTAGTCGTTGTAATGATTGAATATCCATATACTCCAGTCTATCTCTACTTCATTGAGCTAGTGGTTGTAACAATTAAATCTCTACACGCTCTGGACAGAAAATCTTTACTCCGAGGATTTGAACATTGTAAAAAGTTGTAGATCTCGAGTACAGAGTTTACATTTATAGACACTCTTGTTGATTACAGCGGTACCACGCTCTTAGTGCTGTGTGCCGGTGTTTACGTTCATCCTATTATTTCGTTGGATGTTGTGGATTCACTCCCCACAGATTGCTGGTGATTCCCGGCTGAATGGCTGGCGGTATCTTGTTTACCATCTGCGGTTTACTCAGTGCTTTTTCTTCTCTACATACTCCTGTATCTTTTTCTCACTTTTTTCCGCTTGTTGACTGATATAATACGGCATGAGGATATTGCCGTGGAAGCGTACGCCAGGAGTTAGTTTCTTCCTCCGAAGGCGGTATGTTGAAAGTCTAGATGTCTAAAATCGCATGAGTAGTCTGTACAATATTACTGAAAGTCTAGAACAAGTCCAGTGTCCAAGAATGCACTGACAGTTCAATAAAGAACTGTACCGATCCGTTGTTCAGGTACTACATTAGTACGTGCATCTGATAATATGCATATCTGCGTATTGATGATGCGTGAAACATATTTGTTTTTCTGTTGTCTGCTTCACGTTCAGTTGTATCGCAGTTGTAATCTACAAAAATATGTTATAAAGCGTAGACTATTTAGAAAGCGTGGAATTGAGGTGTATTTTAAGTGGCTTTTTTACTCGAGACGATATCGATTAGCTTTGAGCGTTTTGTTTGTCTGGGTTATGGCGCAAGTTGGCAGCGACTCTTGCTTGTTGCCGAGCTTCAACACGTTTCACTTTCAGCGCAGAAATAGCGCCAATTACTGGTTCCTTACCTGGGCCAATTGTTGGTTCCTTACCTGCTCCAATTGTTGGTTCTTTACCTGCGCCAATTGTTTTTTCCTTACCTGCGACAATTAATTGTTGCTTACCTGCGCCCATTACTGGTTCTTTATCTGCGCCAATTATATATATATATATATATATATATATATATATATATATATATATATATATATATACATACATACATGCATATATATATATATATATATATATATATATATATATATATAATATGTATACGTATAATGTTAATTATTAGCAAGTCTAGATATATGCCTGTTGTTGATTGATCTATCGTGACTTTGCTGACCGGTTTGCCAATGTTGTTGTTGCTGTCAGACATTGCTCAGACTGATCTTAGGCTTGTGTCGGGTGGTCGAGAAAGTCGAGGCGGGAATGAAAATGATTGTATTAAGATTGATTTCTAATCCCTGGTGAACTCTCACCGCCACAGCAGCAGCAGCGCCGCAATGCTGAGCGCCGCAATGATTTCTTTAAGTAACCGTCTGTCGCGGGTCGTCGTCGCGACGCCGCAATAGCAGCGTCGCGGTGTGGAGCGCCGCAACGATCTCTTCAAGTAACCGTCTGTCGCGCGTCGTCGTCGTGACGCCGCAGTAGCAGCGCCGCTGTGTTGAGCGCCGCAACGATTTCTTTAGGTAACCGTCTGTCGCGCGTCGTCGTCGTGACGCACGATACAGTTGCTGTTTCTCTTGCACATGAGTCTCGTAATCATATATAGACATATGATTTTAGGCGGTTATGATTACAATTTTGAGGCTTGCTGTAAATCTTCTACGTAATTCTATTCCAACAGGATATACACGCAGGTTTATTTTGTTCACAATACTGTGTACGGCAGTTACAATTCGTGTAGTGGGTCTGCTGATTCCAATCTAGAACTAAACGTTTTGTTTAGCGTCGCTTTCTTGTCAGACAACGGAATTCGAGACGTCAGGTATATCAAGCAAAGTATAGTTCTGTTTAATAACAGAATGGAGTTATATGTATGAATGTATAATGGGTTTATGTGTTGAAGTGTTGAATGTTGCAATGAATGATCGCCGGAGCGCGGACGTTTGATGAAACTGTATGGCTGCCTGAACGAACTGTTGTCGGGAAAGTACTATTAACACAAGCACAGCCAATCAACAGCTGCAGTCTGTAGCTTGTCTGTAGTTCTTAAAGAAAATTAGTTATGTGAGTTTGTGTAATATTTTGCATTAGGCTCGATCAGACATATTACTGTTATTCATCTAAACCTCACTGTGCTGTGTACAGCAGGTTCTACGTACAAATTCCTTACTTGCTATAGCGCTTACACCTGGTACGTTGATAAACATTTTGATGCCATCTTCTGATATTTGTAGTATTTAGCTTAGCCTAGCCTGACTTCAGTTTTTCTTTACAATTGTTCAGTATCTGAGTTATTAATCTTTTACAAAACTACTTTAGTTTCGGTTGAGTGTTGAGAATGTAGAAGCGTAAAACTGTGTATGTTTTGCGAAAAAAAGCAACGAGAAACTACCTTAAAAATATAGAAGTCTATTTTATTAAATAGAAATAATACGAGCTTCAATGATGAGGTAAATGTTTGGATTTGCAATGAAACTGACTTGTTAGTTAGTGAACGTGTCTCGCCAAGTGAAATGTTGACGTTTGAGCTGCCATTTGAAAAATGAAGAGTGAGAGAAAGAGGAAGAGAAGGAGAGAGAGAGAGAGAGAGAGAGAGAGTGAGTGTGAGGGAGAGATAGAAGGAGAGAAAGAGAGAGAGATAGAGAGAAATTCTGAAATGTATCGGGTTGCAGTTTAATTTCGACACTGGTCGGTGTTGAACAGGCACTTCGCGGAAGAGCTGTTTTGTGTGCCTGCCAGGACATTGATTTATCGACTAAAATGATCCCGTTGAGTCCATCAGCTCCCTCCCGTCCTGATCCTTCACATCCCAACTTATGATCAATATAATTATCCGCAGTCCTGGCTATAGTATCCTCAAGTACGGCAAGGGTATCTTTTAAAAGTCATTTTTGTTATCTAAAGACGTTCATGGAAGCGATGTACTTGAAAAATACCAAAAACCCTAACTTCAGGAAGATGTCATGGTGTCTCTCTTAGTGTACTACCCACTGGCAGGTCCATGGTATATAACGCCTCCACTCTTCTCTGACTTCCGCCTTCCTCTTCATTTCCACATATGAGTGGGTCTTTAAATCATCTAACATACCTAATCTCGGCCTGCCCTTTGCCACTTTTTCCTTCCAATAATGTCATGGTGTATTGGGATGTATTGATGGACTGTATGGGATTTCGAAACTGTAGCAAAATGGTCTTCCGGTGGCTTGTATGTGCTGAGAAATAAGCTGGTCTACTGGGAGAAATAATTGTATGAAAAAGTTCATGCGTGATATGCCCTCCGGTGTTGTCTTTATGTTAATTCTTCAATCGACTGATTAGTAATTTAGTAATTAGTAATTTGATTGATTAGTAATTTGACTGATTAGTAATTTAGTAATTAGTAATTTGATTGATTAGTAATTAGACTGATTAGTAATTTAGTAATTAGTAATTTTATTGATTAGTAATTTGACTGATTAGTAATTTAGTAATTAGTAATACATGTATGTATAATCTTTTTGTTATTTTTAAGGAACATTAGCAAACTAGTGCAAATGTATCTGATTAATCTGCCTTTATGCTGGTAACGCGCAATAATTGCCATTTGCCAAGGTATTGGCTTAATTATCTGTTGTTTATCTATTGGCGTAATTAGTTGTTGTTTATGACTCCTATCCGGTGTTTATTTAGTGGTCTTTTAAATCACTCGTTTAAGAGACTCACATTTTCGTTGACCAAGAATTCTGACCTTTATGCAAACGATACAAGTAATAATGTGTGGACGGTGGAGTGACAGATCTGTAAAGCGAGAACAAATCTGAAATAAAAGACATTTAGCCCACACACGGATGTTTTTATATTTTGTACTAGACTTAAGTAAAATTAGTTATGAGCTCATTGTCCTTCAAGATACGCCTGCTATTTCTTTGACGAGAATGGAGTAGATCAAAATATTGAGTGCGGTTATATTTTCAACCTATTTATATTACGAAATCTCTCCCTTTCTCTCTCTCTCTCTCTCTCTCTCTCTCTCTCTCTCTCTCTCTCTCTCTCTCTCTCTCTCTCTCTCTCTCTCTCTCTCTCCCTCTCTCTCTCTCTCTCTCTCTCCCTCCATCCCTCTCTTTCTCTCTCTCTCTCTCTCTCTGTTTGACTCTTAAAAACGTAAGACTTTTAAAATGATATTTATAGTCAGATAGACACACAAGCAATCAGTCTTTCCCGTCTGGCCGATAAATTATAAATCAGACCTACTTGCTTGAACTCTTTTATTTGTCTTTTTACTTCGTTTTGCTTGATATCTAAAACATTCAATTAGGTAAGTCTATTATGCATGACGGCTTATTTTTAAACAAATCGGAGAGAATGTTTGTAAATAATCTGTATATGAAAAATATAAGTTAAATTAGAGTAACGTTTCGGCTCTCACTCATCTTACCACACTTTTAACGAGTGTGATAAGGTGAAATGCGAAATTTGTTTTAGTTGAGATTTGTGTGATCTAATGACTGTAGAACAAAAAGCAGCCATGGTTTAAAAATTTATTCCTACACACTGGCACACAGTAGTTCTCTTCTTGGTTGCTCTTAACAACATGTTGGCATAATTCCTTGCTGAGTTCACTACTATTTCACTCTTATCTGAACACATTGTGATTTCGCTGTTGTGTGAACACATTGTGATTTCGCTGTTATTTGAACACATTGTCATTTCACTGTTATCTGAACACATGTGATTTCGCTGTTAATGAACGCATTGTGATTTCGCTGTTTTCTGAACACATTGTGATTTCGCTGTTATCTGAGCACATTGTGATTTCACTGTTATCTGAACACATTGTGATTTCGTTGTTGGCGTATCACAGGAGTTACATCTTAATCGTCAGGTCGTAAATAAAGATCTGATCTCAACGGCTTTCAGTGTCAGTTGAATTTTTGATGTGCTGATTGTTTGAGGCTTTGAGTATCCCAGTGTAATGATTGGTTACATGCCTATTGAGTTGGTTTAGTATAAACACTACAGGCCCCTATACATTTATATAGTATATGAATGTATGTATATGTGTATATATATATATATATATGTATATATATATATATATATACATGTATATATATATATATGTATATATATATACATGTATATATATATACAGGCATATATATATATATATATATATATATATATATATATATATATATATATATATATATATAATGTATACAAGGCAGACTAGTGGCTCCCGGATTTTGCATTTCTCTGAACGTTAATCAGCGACAGGTATTATTTGCTTGGATGCGGAGACTGGCAATTATTCCACCATAGTGCACATTTTCGTGTATTTGAAATCGGCTGGTACTGTGCAGGCGAAGCTGTTAAATATTAATCATAGCCCGGCCTGTGCTAAATGTCAAAGCTTCAGATAATTTGCTGACGGGATTCCGTTATTTTAAGAACGACATAAACCGCAGATATTCTCGTATAGAGCTGACTGGTATTTGAGTATTGTAAAATTCTGCATCGTTATTTCATGCTGTTGATGATCTATAGAATGACTGACTCTAGTTAGTTTTACTTCTTGGCAGATCCAAGGCGCATTCAACTCGTTTAGCTTGCTCTTTCAAATATTGCTTTAGTCCCTTTAATAGACTTTTGATTGTGAATAAAAAAAGGCTATAAAAGAGTGAACCATTGAAGCAAGAATATTAGGCTTTATGTTGTAAATGCTGGAGTTAGACTTCTCCATAGAGCTAGTCTGTAACGTGTAAAGGCCTAAAACAACAGTAACCACAACTGCAACAAATTAGAGTGCTAATGTCTTCCGTGACAACATCGGCCTAAAGGAGGCACAGTTTTATAGAAAACATCATTAAGCTTCTCATTATAGACCGTCCTATGTCTACATATGATCGTAGATGTATAGAAAACAATAAAGATTTGTTTATAGACTATCCTAGTGTCTACATATGATCAAGACGTCTAGAAAACATAACGTTTTATTTATAGACTGTCCTAGTATAGGATCTCGTACATCAGTGGAATGCTCCAGAAAACCTTCACACAATGAACACTTGGTAGCACTTGTAAGTGAAGCTACCATAACATTTGTTGTAGCACTTGTAAGTGAAGCTCACCTAACAAGTGTTGTGGCACTTGTAAGTGAAGCTCACCTAACATGTGTTGTGACACTTGTAAGTGAAGCTCACCTAACAAGTGTTGTGGCACTTGTAAGTTAAGCTGACCTAACAAGTGTTGTAGCACTTGTAAGTGAAGTGTTGTGACACTTGTAAGTGAAGCTCACCTAATAAGTGTTGTAGCACTTGTAAGTGAAGCTCACCTAACAAGTGTTGTAGCACTTGTAAGTGAAGCTCACCTAACAAGTGTTGTGGCACTTGTAAGTTAAGCTGACCTAACAAGTGTTGTAGCACTTGTAAGTGAAGTGTTGTGACACTTGTAAGTGAAGCTCATCTAATAAGTGTTGTAGCACTTGTAAGTGAAGCACACCTAACAAGTATTGTGGCACTTGTAAGTTAAGCTGACCTAACAAGTGTTGTAGCACTTGTAAGTGAAGTGTTGTGATACTTGTAAGTGAAGCTCACCTAATAAGTGTTATAGCACTTGTAAGTGAAGCTCACCTAAAAAGTGTTGTAGCACTTGTAAGTGAAGCTCACCTAACAAGTGTTGTGGCACTTGTAAGTGAAGCTCACCTAACAAGTGTTGTAGCACTTGTAAGTGAAGTGTTGTGACACTTGTAAGTGAAGCTCACCTAATAAGTGTTGCAGCACTTGTAAGTGAAGCTCACCTAACAAGTGTTGTGGCACTTGTAAGTGAAGCGCACCAAACACGTGTTGTGACACTTGTAAGTGAAGTGTTGTGTCACTTGTAAGTGAAGCTCACCTAACAAGTGTTGTAGCACTTGTAAGTGAAGCTCACCTAACACGTGTTGTGACACTTGTAAGTGAAGCTCACCTAACAAGCGTTGTGGCACTTGTAAGTGAAGCGCACCAAACACGTGTTATGACACTTGTAAGTGAAGCTCATCTAGCAAGTGTTGTGGCACTTGTAAGTGAAGCTCATCTAGCAAGTGTTGTGGCACTTGTAAGTGAAGCTCACCTATTAAGTGTTGTGGCACTTGTAAGTGAAGTGTTGTGGCACTTGTAAGTGAAGTGTTGTGGCACTTGTAAGTGAAGCTCATCTAGCAAGTGTTGTGGCACTTGTAAGTGAAGCTCACCTATTAAGTGTTGTGGCACTTGTAAGTGAAGTGTTGTGGCACTTGTAAGTGAAGTGTTGTGGCACTTGTAAGTGAAGTGTTGTGGCACTTGTAAGTGAAGCTCACCTAACAAGTGTTGCGGCACTTGTAAGTGAAGCTCACCTAACACGTCCGGCCTGCACTACCTGTCTAGACATGGAGTTGTAGAACAACAGGGCGATGTCAGTAAAGCTTTTTTAAGACTTTTAGTCTTGTATGTAATTGAAATTTTCCGGCTGATTAAGGCATGCACGAGATTACAGAAGTTGAAAGCCGATCTTGTTATTTCATTGATCTAACTTGTAGTTATTACGTGTGGCTTATTATTTTGAAAATAGCTTAACGCGACATAGAAGTATGGAGAGAGAGAGAGAGAGAAGAGAGAGAGAGGGGGATTGAGTGAAATGTTCGCAGTTCGTATCTCGCTAATTTAAGATATCTTTTAAGATATTTGTAAGATTATAAAAATCAATTATTTAAGTTATTATAGCTATGAATAAAATTATATATATATATTTATAATATTTTATATATATACATATATATATATATATATATATATATATATATATATATATATATATATATACTTTATATTATATGTATATATAGGCCTATATATATATAGAATATATATATATATATATTATATATATATATATATATATATATATATATATATATATATATAAAATGAAAACATATATAAAATTATACATGTAGAACAATTCTAAAATAATCGATTTTGAATTGGATAATATGTAATAATAGGCCGTCTATTGGCGACATTCAGCGACATTTCTTTGCCTATTGTTTCCACACTGTGCTCGATAGTCGGCTTCTGATGCTATTAATTAATCGTCGAGAGCAGATGAGAATTTGCTGTCAGGTTTTATCTGCGTGAAATCGGTCGACGAAAGGTCAAGTTTATTGTAGTATAAACCATCGCGGTCAGTGCTTAGCCAATAATTATTAACAACGCTCTCAAGATGCTCTCGATTCTTTACGATAAGCTACATCAGCGTGTATCTATTACAGCGTTTACACTGCTGGTACTGGAACCCTGATTTCTCGGTAAATCATAAATAAATGAAACGTCTTTACTAAAGAATGCAGTGGGAGGAGCATTACTTCAGAGGATTAGTTCGTGATATCATTTGACTTATATACAGTAGCGGCGCATTAGTTCCAATATATTATTTTTCAGTCACATTGGAAAAGTCCTGTTCGAAAAATGTGTATTTTCAGTGAACTTTCATCTGTCTCTATACTCTGCAAACGGACTTAACTAAACTAAACACGTTTGTTTTAACTTATTTTTATCATGCAAATTTGTTAGAATAGCTTCATTGCTACTGCTAAGATTTGCTTGAATAAATTATGTGGGGCTTGTCCATTGGTTCTCGTTACGGCGATTGGGATTTTCCTATTTTTCCATTTCTATTCATATCCGTTCAGTCTATTATTATGCTAATTGAAGAATTTAGTATTCACCCGTAGTCAGCGAGACAGTAGTGACAGCCTGACATCTGCTCGAGATTGACTCTCCTTTTGTTTCTTGTCGAATATGAGAGGAGATGATTAGTGCCCCCCCCCCCTCCCCCCAATTTATCAGCT
This sequence comes from Enchytraeus crypticus, assembly GCA_905160935.1. Lineage (NCBI taxonomy): Eukaryota > Metazoa > Annelida > Clitellata > Enchytraeida > Enchytraeidae > Enchytraeus > Enchytraeus crypticus. The sequence goes on along the minus strand of CAJHZI010000548.1, from coordinate 678,962 downwards.
CCATTTATTAGAAAAATTACATTTAAGCAAATGTAAGGGGTCAGACTTTAAGTAGTTTGGTTATCTATAAACCGCATATAAACTGATAGTGACACACACACACAGTGTGTTTTTGGTTTAAACATTAGACCTCAGGTTTGATTTCCTTTTGGATACATTACTACCGTTCATGTGATGCCGAAATGTATTCTAAACATCCGAAATTAATTACGTCTCCCTATAATTTAGTTTAGATATTGTAATTTTTTAGTTTTCCGATGTGTGGCCGGAATACTGAAAGTTTATTATCTGTTCGGTATGCAACGTGGCAACGAGGCGGTTTCGTTGTCTCCGAGGTTTTGCTCTTTCTGAATGTTGCTGCGATGTTGTCGTAGCTTTTCCTTCCATTCACCGAATATGTAAGACTAGCCAAGTGATCACGTGATCTTGTTAATTTCATTTTAACGTATAGTTTCTTTTTCTGAAGAGGTTTGAACAATTATGCATCCAAATTGAAAGTCTATCTGTTTTAACATAGGTGTATATTTTGACCCGCTTGCCTTGGATCTTGGATATGCACTGTTTTGATCTCGCTTTCTCTTGTGGTCTCTGTGTACTCAGTCGTCATCGTGTGGTGCTTTGGCGCCTGTTTGTGTAGAGTCTGCAAGGGACTTCCCTGACATTGCCTTATGGCGAGGAATCGTACGTTAAATTCTAATTGATTTATTGATTAATTTTAAATTCTTAATTCATAGCTTACATAACGCTGATGACATTTGTTGTACATAACTCTAACGCTGATGACAATTGTTGTACATAACTCTAACGCTGATGACATTTGTTGTACATAACTCTAACGCTGATGACATTTGTTGTACATAACTCTAACGCTGATGACAATTGTTGCACGTAACTCTAGCGCTGATGACAATTGTTGTACATAACTCTAGCGCTGATGACAATTGTTGCACATAACTCTAACGCTGATGACAAATGTTGCACATAACTCTAGCGCTGATGACAATTGTTGTACATAACTCTAACGCTGATGACAAACAATTGTTATACATAACTCTAACGCTGATGACAATTGTTTCATAGCTGCAGACTGCCTGGAGTACATGCAGAACGGCAGTGAGATGATTAAGATCAGATCTAACGGCAAGCAGTATCATCGGCTCTTCACACTTGATCTCGACTCGCGGGAGATTAAGTGGGTACCGACCACAAAGAAAAAGGAGAAGGCTAAACGTGCGTATAGCTCCAAGATCTAATTCTCTTAATCGTCACTGTAGTTGTTGCTGTTGTTGTTGTTGCTGTTGCTGCTGCTCATGTTGTTATGCTGTTGTTGTTGTTTCGCTGTTGTTTTTGTTGCTGTTGCTGTTGTCCTATTCTACTGATGTTGTTTTTGTTTGGATAAAGCATAGTTATTTTCAGCGCTGTTATTTTGTTATGTTGTTCATTCTTGCTAATTTGGCGTTTTAGTGCTATAGCTAACAAAAATTGAACTTTTATATCCTCTAATGTATCTTCCTTCGGCATGGCATAAAATTTTGTCTTACTATATTTAACAATATTTCCAGAATATTTCTCTCTAATGAGCACTCTTGTGTCAACAATTATCGGCTGTAAAAACGTGAGGCTGTTAGATTCATTGTTACTTCAAGGACTGTCTGATAGAATGCTTTGCTTCAATTCAAGTCTAAGTCACTCAGTAATCAATAAGTAGTACAGTGTCTCCTTTTGATTATTGTGCAGTCAGTATAAGTTATAATTTATACTGATTTAATTGGTACATTCTAGTTTCATCATTAATGTAATTGTATATTTTTTAGTCGGCATAGAGCAGATCAAGGAGGTACGGATTGGTCGACACTCGGACACACCTCGGATCAAGGATATCGACTGGATATACCAGGACCCCTGCTTCTTTTCTATTGTATTCGGTGATAACTTTGAGACGTTAGATTTGGTCGCTGGCTCGGCTGACGAGGCAAACATATGGGTGACCGGTCTAACGTGTCTTATCACTGGAAAACATCGTGCCGGCAATGCTCCCGGTAAGACCTTACCAACCGTCTAATGTACCGTGCTCTGTCTCTGTCTGTGTTTCTCTCTCTCACTCTCTCTCACTCACTCTCTCTCTCTCTCTCTCTCTCTCTCTCTATTTTAGTAACTTTAGCTGACTGTGTATATCTATCTGTCTGTCTGTCTGTCAGTCTGTCTGACTCTCTCTCTCTCTCTCTCTCTCTCTCGCTCTCTCTCTCTCTATCTATCGATCTATCTATCTATCTATCTATCTATCTATCTATCTATCTATCTATCTATCTATCTATCTATCTATCTATCTATGTATCTATCTATCTATTACTCTATCTCTTTCTCTCTATTTTACCATTTTCCTGTCTCTCACTCTAGTAAATTACTATTTATCTGACAGTCTATATCTTTCTGTCTCTCTCTTTCTCTTTCTCTTTCTCTCTCTCTCTCTCTCTCTCTCTCTCTCTTTCTAGAGCGTTTAGCGTGTCATTCTTGAATTACGAAGCAGTCGTTTAACTTTGTTGTTTATTAAATTCATCCAAATTATGCATTTGTGTTTATAAGCAGTCTACGACTCCTTACTACTATTCAGCTTGAGACGACTCTGTCAGTACCTTCGGATGAGAAACAGTATGTTGAAATCTTACTGATTGATTGAATGACTGACTGAATGACTGACTGATTGATTGATTGATTGATTGATTGATGAGAGATAACTTAGATGAGCTACCTATCTCTATAATAGTTATATTGACACGACTTATGTTGGATTTGAAATGAGTTGTGATAGTCATACCGACACGACCTATATTAGATTTGACAAGTGAGAGTTGATGTTGATGATGATGACAGGTTTATCATCAGCTAATGGCGGGGGCGCGACTGCGGGTCAACATTTGGGTGAGAATTCAGTCATCAGCGGGTCCGGTGCAGCCCTGATAGAGCGCCAGCAACTTCGTGACAAATATCCTTTCATTACTCTAATCAATCTACTCCTACATCATCATCTGGCTTGTCATTTATGCTTGTCTACTTAGGGATAGTTGTAACACTGTCGTTGTCATTTTTGTGGCAGTATATTAGCGCCGAGAGTGTTTTTCCATTTCAAGTGAAGAAAGTTCAGGGCTTGTAGTTTCTCTGAATACAGCAGATATTCTTTTAATGTTTTGCTCATCTCGTTGATGTCGTAACGACATTTTCCTCTATCAACAATATTGTTGTAGCCTAATATCGATTTCAAATTTATCTGGCTGTCTCAGTGACCGCCACTTTCCTATACTTTTAGTTTAAAGCGAGCTATTCCAGCTTTGCTGTCCAACCTCAAATGTTTGTTCTTGTCAATTGTAACTGGTCAAGGTCCAGACCTTCTGGAGTTGTTGATCAGCGTTAATGTTGATGTTGATAAGATACTCAACCGCGGATTATTATGTGCGGGGTTTAAATCCTGTGCTCGCCCGTCACTGACATCATCGCTTTGGAGTGATGAAACTGACGTTAACATTAGCTTTTTTATAGCTTTTATCCTCGGATGTCCTGTCGTTCTGTGTCTAAGAGACCAGTTTAGACCCATACCACTGAGTGCCCATGTAAGGTCTGTGGATTATCCAAAATAGTGACAGAACTGTAACAGAGTGACTTCAATAATAATCTCTCTCTCTTAGTGCACTGCCTACTGGTAGGTCCATGGTACATAACGCCTCCACTCTTCTCTGTCTTCCACCTTCCTCTTCATTTCCACATATGAGTGGGTCTTTAAATCATCTAACATACCTAATCTCGGCCTGCCCCTGCCTCTTTTTCCTTCCATTCTACCTTCTATGACATCTTTTAATAGACCTTCCCCCTTAGAATGTGTCCTATCCATCTCTTCTTCCTATTTCTTAATACATTTATCAACTGTCTATCTGTGCCAACTCTCTCCAGGACAATAATAATAATAAAGATTTAAAGTCCATTTCCTCATACAAGGATGATGTCAGGGACATCGTTTAGCATATATTTTTATTGTTATGTTAACATTATGTGAACAGACATTCAATATTCGTATGTAGTTTGGTTAGCTTTAGCACCAATATTCATGATCAAGAATAGTGTAACTTTGACCCCACAGCAACCCTCTCAAGGTGATAAGACGGTTTATTTGTAGCATATTCTAGTGATGTGCTGATCAACTAGGCAGAAATGTACCAAAGAGGCTATTATGCTCGCATACAGTATAATATAATGTACCACATAGGCTATTATGCTTGCATACAGTATAATATAGTGTACTACAGAGGCTATTATGCTTGCATACGGTATAATATAATGTACTACAGAGGCTATTATGCTTGCATACAGTATTATATAATGCACTACAGAGGCTATTATGCTCGCATACAGTATTATATAATGCACTACAGAGACAATTATGCTTGCATACGGTATAATATAATGTACTACAGATGCTATTATACTTGCATACAGTATTATATAATGCACTACAGAGGCTATTATGCTCGCATACGGTATGATGTTGCTGTCTGTACACGTGTCTTAATGTATTTAAATGTATGCAAGTGCTGGAGAATTCAATAATAACAGGATCGGAGCATTTTATAAATAAAGAATTAGTAAGAATTAGTTTACTTATGGAAATCATGACGACGTGTCAACTCTTGTTGCAGGATGTTTTCACCTCCCGAAACAAATGTATGTTGAAGCTAAAACAGTAATTTTGTCACATGATAATGGGCCAAAAGTTGTGAAAACTGTGTTAAAACTGTTATATTGGGCGAACAGTTGTTCTCAAAACATACATGTATTCATACACCGGCACACCTACATATAAGTACATTAATGAGCGTGGACTCGTATATATACACTCGTGCCAGTACTCGCGTTTGGGCACAGATATAAGTGCCTGCACGTGTGTACTTGCACTGAGGTAGGTGCCTACACTAGTGTAGATAGGCACAGAGATAGGTGCCTACATGTGTGTAGATATGCACAGAGATTGGTGCCTACATGTGTGTAGATAGGCACAGAGATTGGTGCCTACATGTGTGTAGATAGGCACAGAGATAGATGCCTACACGCGTGTAGATAGGCGCAGAGAAAGGTGCCTACATGTGTGTAGATAGGCACAGAGATTGGTGCCTACATGTGTGTAGGTAGGCACAGAGATTGGTGCCTACACGCGTGTAGATAGGCACAGAGATAGGTGCGATAGTTTACTGTGCATGGCCATAGACATGCCTGGACATGTCTGTTGACTTGCAGAAGTAATGCACGTAGATCTGAGGTATTTCATACAGCATACAGAAGTATTGCATACAACATACAGAGGTATTTCATACAGCATACAGAGGTATTGCATACATCACACAGAGGTATTTCGTACAGAATACGGAGGTGTTAATTAATATAATTTAAGATGCATACAGAATGCAGAGGTCTTTCATGCAGCATACTGTGTATTTCATATTGCATACAGAGGTATTTCATACATCATACAAAGGTATTTTCCGTGACCCTAGTTAAACTGGGATTTAGGAAAGACGGTGATAATGATACCATGGTATTTCTTAAGTTGCTGTCGAATGAGCTCAATTTGCAAATGCATTCTTAAAAAATAGTAGCTTAGCGTATGCCGACATGAAGTAATTCCAAAAGCAGTCTTATACTCGCGCTTTTATAAAATACGTTGTAAGCAAGTATAATTCATTCTAATAGCATATTGATCGATAGAAGAATGATGGGCTAATGGATAACCTATAGATTGCATAGAGTAGAATTGAATATAAAACGATTAGGCCTATTGCTTGCTAGGTTTTTTCTAATTAGAGAAAAATGCAAATGGAGACGACGTTTGAAGAAAATGAAGTAGTAAAATGGATTGCATTTCCATTTGATTTAAAAGCTTTTTTACCTATAATGAATAATAAAATTATCAACTACTAAATGAGAAGATGGTTGAAGGAATTTCCCAGTTTGATTAGTTATATAGACTACTAATTAATATAATTTAAGAATGCTGACTACACAAGAATTATCATATTCAGAGCAAAGCGGTGTTTTTGAAGTTGCTATGGGATCTCTTTCACTGTTCTATCAATACAATGAACTTTGCTGAACAGCGAGTCATAAAAGTGGCACAACCAACAGAAATATTTTACAAAATTTTTAATGCAAAATAACAGCATGAAGAATTGGAGCGTTATTAAGTTGTGCTTGGCGCAATATTTTAGCGAATAAAGATTTCTAAATGTCAGGTTCTGAAGTTTCTGAATCAAACGTAACTTTCAACACCATCACTCTCATCTCCTCTTTTTCGTAAGGTTTAGACTTTTCGTCAACTATTTCGTGTCACAGAAACAGAACCAGTTTTTCCTGGTGTGGAGAAATTACTCTACTCTTGTGGTTCTATGTATAGATCTAGCTCCGCTGGAAAATTATTGGGCAGACAATTTTTACTTTTTCGTAAGCAGCTAGACTGTCCTAGTGGCTTGAAAGTCGTTATGAATTTCGTCACGTTCTTAGCCAATCGTGTAATTAAAACGGCGTTCTTGTTCCGAAGTTTTGGCACCCATGACTGTTTTTATCTTAAATATTTCAAACTCGTCTCAAGGCCTAGGCAAATTCCTCGCCGGTGGTTCTACAGCTATAGAAAGAACGGCTTAGATGCAGTCTGTGGTTTTGGCGTAGTTAGTCTTATTCTAGGTGTTGTATATAGGACGTGCCTGTGTGATAGATGTGATGATTTCATTGAATCGATAATGTCCTTAACAGCTACGCAACGATTAGTAATAATTCAGAAGTGTGTAGGTGTGCAGGCAATCGACAGGTATCGTCAAGTAGGCTGTTACCTGTCTAATATTTGTAATCGTAACTCTCCCAACTTGATTCTCCTTGACTTTGTGCTATTGCTGCTGCTGCTGCTGTATTCTGTGGTGTCTGCTATTTCTGCTGCTGCTGCTGTATTCTGTGGTGTCTGCAATTGCTGCTGTTGCTTCGATTGCTTCCATGGCTAATCTTTTGTTTATTGTTGTTTGCTGTCTTTTGTTTCATCATTTTTATTTTGATGTCTTTTTGTCCTGTCTTGATTGCATTGTTGATTTCTCTTCTTGTGCTTTAATTTTAATTTTTGTAATTTTATTATTTTCTGTCCTAATATATTTGCTCTTTTGCAATGTTGTGAACTATTGTTTTGCTGCCTTGTATATTTCTTTTCTCTTATTTTCGGTCATTGATGCCTGTATTTGCTGACATCGTTATATTGATGCTGCTCATTCCAACTATTATTTATTCTTCATTCTTTCATTTTAATCGGTTCTTTATTGGTGCCTGTTGCTTTTCATTGCTGTTGCTGTGGTTGTTGTTGCTGCTGCGGTATTGGTGTTGCGATGGTTGTTGTTGTTGCTGCCGCTGGTGGTTGTTGTTTGGCTGGATCACGTGGCTACAGGAAGTGTTCGAGAGCGCGGATGTGGACGGACTAGGGGAGCTTAATCAGTTGGAAGTCATACAACTAATGAAGAAGCTCAACAACAGCATCGCCACAATCAAGATACAGCAACGGCTAAAGGTGCGCCACTACATTAATGTATCTCTATGTTTTCTACTACATTGATATATCTCTATGATCTCTAGTACATTGATATATCTCTATGTTTTCTACTACATTGATATATCTCTATGTTCTCTACTACATTGATATATCTCTATGTGCTCTACTACATTGATATATCTCTATGTGCTCTACTACATTGATATATCTCTATGTGCTCTACTACATTGATATATCTCTATGTGCTCTACTACATTGATATATCTCTATGATCTCTAGTACATTGATATATCTCTATGATCTCTAGTACATTGTATATCTACTACATTGATATATCTCTATGTGCTCTACTACATTGATATATCTCTATGTGCTCTACTACATTGATATATCTCTACTACATTGATATATCTCTATGTTTTCTACTACATTGATATATCTCTATGTGCTCTACTACATTGATATATCTCTATGTGCTCTACTACATTGATATATCTCTATGATCTCTAGTACATTGATATATCTCTATGATCTCTAGTACATTGATATATCTCTATGATCTCTACTACATTGATATATCTCTATGATCTCTAGTGATACGACTATTCTACTTTTCTGCTTCATTGATATATAGCTATGCTCAGTACTGCTGTACTCAAGTACTCCATATTTTACTATACTGCTACTTTCTTTTGCCTCAGTGCACAAGCAGGGAAGCTTGAGTAGATTTTTTAAATTTACAGTGGATGAAAGTAATAATGTAATGAACGTGTCTATCTTAGTGATCGGTTCGATTAGTGATTTCATTAAATCTACCTATACGACATTACTATATAGTGTTGCTGGTATCTTGAAGTGTGATATTAGAAATGCTGCTGCTGCTTCTGTTATTTTACTGATATTAAAGTGTACCATTTTATTAAATCATTTCTTTTCATAGAAATCTGTTAGCTATAATCCATTACATGGAGCTTTGCTTTCTTTCTCACAATCTTTCACACGCGGTTTTCACAATATAGTCTCTCACAATCTGTACTTTTTTAAAAGCTTTGTAATTTCATCTTATAATAATAGTTTTTAGCAACCATTCTTTTAGTTCTGTTGCATTGAACTATCTCCTTAACCGTCTGCTCAGTACGGCAGTGCCTGTGATAGGGATATGATATCATATGATCTAAATGATTTCATATCATTCTATGACTACCAGTACTGTACTACTTGTATTAGTGATGGTTCACGGTTTAGTAGTTCCCCTCTTTTTAAAGCGGAAAAAGTAAAAGAGGTCATGACCAAATTTATCATTACGTTTATTTGTCGCAATTTTTCTCACGATTTCTACAGAAATGAAGTGCATTAAATGTTTAGAAACAGAGGAGATCCTATCGGAGCTTCTCAGGTTGACAACAACAACAACCACAGCGGTTGCGCTGTTAATGTTGATGGTCCTGGAGCGAGTAAGGCTTTTGTTAAGGACATCCGGTCATAAAGCATCCCGGTTGCATTAGCATCCTCTATGTAGTGACGTTCTGCAAGCCTCGCTTAGATAAAATCTCTTCAAGACTTTTCGGTAGTTTACGACCTCTAACCAACCATTTCTCAATTAATTGAAATGACTGAGCCTGGGCCAGGAGTATTCTAAATGTGGCTGATAATCAGTAGATGTGGGCATTTATCAAGATTTGTACTCGTTGGTTGCTGATAGTTTTGTGGAAATGAGAGCAATGGTGGTTGCTGATGGTTTTGTGGAAATGATGGCTAAATTTGTTTCTGTGTGATAACCGATGATGCCACCTGATTTATTGTTTTTAAAAATCTTAGAGATGAAAATCTATAGAGATAAAAACGAAAGTAGAGGCTGGAAATAGTTAGAAGAGTTATATGCCATGGACCTGCAGTTAAACATTACACTAAGAGCTCATGTCTTTTATTGCACATCATAGGCTACATTTTTTATCTATGGCACGCGAATCAGGATATAAAAGTTAAAATCCTGATTCTACAGGTATTATGCATTCAGTCTGAAAGAGAACTGTATGGACTGATCAGTTTGAGATGATACGTTGATTACTGCATGGTCGTGTTCGATGCTATTTTCATAGTGTTATTGTCGCAAGGAGAAACTATAAATAGATTATAGTTGATCCCCTGGTGTGCAATGGTTTAGCTTCCAACGCAGCTCCATAAATGTTCGGTTTTAATAAATGCTATGTTTTAATCCGGGTCATCTATCTGGTTGCGAAGCTGGCTTTAAATTAAATTAAATTTAGCTTAGCCTTTACTTCTCCTCTTCCTCTATCGAGCTATTCTGATGGCTAGATGAATGTAGATGAGCAATTGATGTAGCTCGAGTGGCTAGTCGATTAGATACTATGTCGTGCTTGATTGTTGATATAACGACAACAGTGCGATGTGAAGTGTAGCGTAATCAATACTAGCAAAGCTTTTAGTGTTACTACCGTCGAGTGGTCATTCTCTGGAATGCTGAATTGACCGACCAACATAGTCGAAACCAGATTGGATATGTGTTCTACTACCAAAGTGTGTTCTATTATCATAGTGTATATGAAGTCATTTGATGACTCTCTTTCCTACTTTTAATTAGTTTTAATCAGTGAAACGTAAATTAATGGAGAGATTCTTTGTTAGAGAGTAAAAAAAATAAAGAAAACTAAGACGCTTCTAAATTGACTCCATCTTTAAGTTAATCAAGGTGAATTATATTGTTCTCTTGGCTCAATATATCATCCTGGGCTGCGGCAGATGTTGAATAGGCTATATAGAGCAGCTTGCCGGATTGTAACGATAGTAGATTGTTTGCCACTATACTGTCTGTACTCCCAGCACTAGTCGAGACGGAATATAATTTCTAGGTTGGGGTTTGATGGGGTGTGAGAAAATATAGTCTAAAGCCGTTAAATAAGAGCTTGTTTATATCTTAAGCATTAATGTCCTGGATGATTTCTGCGCCTGTAAACAGTGAGAGTGGGGGTAGGGGCTCCCCTAGACTCCTCCTAGCTTACGTCTGCTTCAGGATGTGGAATTGTTGTCTGGCGGGCTGCTCTCATCTCTAAAAACATCTCTCAACAATTCTAAACAGACTATTCTAGTCTGCGCTCATCTGCCTGTCTAACGCTTCAGTTGTTTAGTTGTCAATAGTTTAACGTCCTTAGAGCCACAACCCTGTGCTAAATATTTATATATATATATATATATATATATATATATATATATATATATATATCTAAGCTGGTAAAAAAGCTAAGGTTAACGTCAGTCTCCTCAATCGTAAGCGATGTCAGTGACATCGCTTACGATTGAGGGAGAGCCCAGGATTTGAACCACGTACATACTGACCCGCGGTCGAGCATCTTACCGACATCGCCACTGGCTCCAGCCCTCTGCCGCAACAAAATAGACGATTAGTCACTGGTGGCAACTGTTGACATCTAAAACTATGAAACCAGTGACAACTGGACGAGATAGACCTGAAGCGTGTAATCCTTTATCTGAGAGACATTGTTAATGTTCGGTCCCATCACCGATGAGTTTTGAAGCCGAATGTTACATTTTCTCAATCTGGTGATTATTGGCTCATGATGAAGTATTAGGAAGGCCTGTGCGCCACTGGGGTCTCATCTACTAATTTATCTGTCAGATCTCATATCTATGACGACATAATATGCTCTTATTACAATATTTCTGGAACAATGCAGAAATCTTACACAGTTAGAAAGGGACGTAAATAACTGTTCAACACAATCAAAGGTTATCTCAGAGTTACTTGATATCAGAGATGTAGAGATACTTGATACAGTCTGATCTCATATCAGAGATGTAGAGATACTTGATACAGTCTGATCTCATATCAGAGATGTAGAGATACTTGATACAGTCTGATCTCATATCAGAGATGTAGAGATACTTGATACAGTCTGATCTCATATCAGAGATGTAGAGATACTTGATACAGATACTTGATACAGTCTGATCTCATATCAGAGATGTAGAGATACTTGATACAGTCTGATCTCATATCAGAGATGTAGAGATACTTGATACAGTCTGATCTCATATCAGAGATGTAGAGATACTTGATACAGTCTGATCTCATATCAGAGATGTAGAGATACTTGATACAGTCTGATCTCATATCAGAGATGTAGAGATACTTGATACAGTCTGATCTCATATCAGAGATGTAGAGATACTTGATACAGTCTGATCTTATATCAGAGATGTAGAGATATCTAAGAGATACTTGATATAGTCTGATTTCATGGTTTGTGGTGTTGGAGATGTTCTGCACTATTTCATACCATTTGAATGCCTCAATAGCGTAGGGGTCATGCAGTTTTAAATGACAGATCCTGACGTGAATTGAACCATCGTTGTTTCGAATCCCAGCCGCGCTGATCTGGGAGTAAAATCTCGGACATTCAATGGATTGGTTATACGGAAAATGGTCTAAATTGCCTAACGATTTAAACATGTGGTATTAAAAGTGATTGATATCAACGTAGTTGATCATTTCACTATATTGCGGGTTTACTTTTTTTGCACGGACTGTTTCTCTGCGCTGTTTTAGTTTCAACTATCGCGAGGTTCACGTGCTACGTCTCGTCGCAACATCTGTAAATATACGAGCGGAAGTCCGGACGTTGCGAGTCCTGGAGTCGTTAGATGAGTGTTTATGTTGCCTGTATTGTTCTAAATGAGGATTAACCGTTTAGTGTAATGGTTAAGACGCTCGGACTGCTTCCTCCTGATGTCTAAAAGTGGTTAGAGACAGACCTAGACAAGGAATGCTAGATGATGTAATAAATTAATTTGCATACAGTGATGAAAGGAATGGCTGATGATAGAATTTGTTTGAATTTTTCTATGCCGTGGATCTACCAGTACACTGAGGAAGGGAGAGAAAGAGAGGGAGAATGATAGTAGCGTACGATGACCCTTTGTGTTGCTATAGTTACCGTTGCTGCTTCGTTGCTATGGATACAACTGAATCGGCATCTCGGCGTTTACGGATGCTCTAATTTCATGACTATCGAGGACGAATAGGCGACTGAATTTAGCTGGGTGGCGATGTACTGGTAGTGAGGGAGGTAGTGGTATGAGGGAAGGGTCAATAAATAGGAGCAGTTGGCTGTAGTGAGTGTGTGGCAGTCTATAACGGGCTTTCCAGAGAGAGACTGATACTAGGATTATCGCTTCTAATGTACTTTCATCATCTCCCTTGCTATTCACTCCGTATACGTATCGTCAACTTTAAAGAAACTCTTAGTTCATTCACTATTAGACGCTCTTTAATGGACAGTAACAGGAAAGAAGCACGCTTAAGAGAGATCGTCGTTGGTTTTCTTTAACTATATCTCTTTCCCTCTCTCAATTTACTGCCTAGCGTCAGGTCCGTAGCATATTGTACCTGTTTCAACCAGTTTTAAAATTTGAATTTCTTTGCGTCTATTAATATATATATATATATATATATATATATATATATATATATATATATATATATATATATATATATATATATATGAATTTGTTTTTAAATTATCTGACTCGGCCTGCCTCCGACTTTTATCCGTTGCATTCTTCCTTCTATTACCCATTTCAGCAACAAGTTCTCCTTTATTACATGACCTATCCATCTTTATTCTATTTCTTATCAGACTTAGTAACTGTGCATTTGTACAAATTCTCTCAAGAACTTCTTCAATTGTAGTTTTCTACACTAATCTTTAAAAATTGTGTGACAAATAAAAGCAAAGTCCAGCTTTACCTAAAAACCATATCATTATAAAAAATAGTTAAAAAATTGTGAATCGTGAATTTTTCCCTGTCATCAAATGCAACTGTTCGGTTGTTGCGATGTGTAATGTAGTAATATATTATGGTAGTATGTTGTTTGGTGATCGTTTGTTAAGTATGTGTGTATGTGTGTGTGTATGTGTGTGTGTATGTATGTATGTATGTACGTATGTACGTATGTATATATGTATGACATTGAATGTGTGTGTGTACGTATGTATATATGTATGACATTGAATGTGTGTGTGTATATATGTATGTATGCATGTATGTGTGTGTATGTATGTATGTATGTCTGTATGTATATGTGTGGGTGTATGTGTGTATGTTTGTATATGTGTGGGTGTATGTGTATGTTATATTGAATATGTTTCTGTGTGTAGGAGATGTCTCTGACTAAAGAGGGAGAGCCCAGGGAAAGGTTAACGAGTGCGGAGTTTGCCAATCTTTTTAAAGAGATTTCAACAAGACCTGAAATCTATTTCCTTCTCGTTAGGTACTGATTATTCCTGTTCAACTAAGTGTGAAGCTGCGGTGTTAAGTCGTATGTTTGCATTATAGACTCTACAGAAGAATTAGATATTGTGATCGTGTGGCGTGACTCAATGGGTATGTAGCCAAGTCGTCAGCGTTGTATTAAGGAACGCATGGGGATTAGGGTTCAAATCTATTCAGAGGAGCAAATTCAACAAATCTGAATAGAATCGTGATACAATAACATGCGGAATATTTATCTGCTGTTGCTGTCAATAACTATAATCTTCAAGCTAATGCTGCAGACATCGATATGACTTGTTCTGTGTCCTGTTCTCTGGTTCTTGTTCTTGTTTTTTGTCTTCATCAGGTATGTCATTTCAGCGTCCCTTACATCAACTTTATTTGAGGAAGGGGAATATAGAAGTAAACTGACTCAGTAATCAATGAGTTTACAGATTTTTTATTTTTACTGTCAACTTTGGCTGTCATAATTTAATTGTATAAACTATGTATTGCAACTGCTGAACCGATTACAAACTTTGATCTACTTACTCGTTGGGAACTCTCGTGTCCAGTTCTATCTGATTTGACGGTTTGAAATCCGGCGAGTTTCTTGAATTATCGTTGAAGCTGTATTATAAAATAATGCTGGAAGGGAAATTAATTTTAATTGATCTATTATTGATTGATGGATTTGCTGTAGATATGCAAGTGCCACAGATTATATGACAACCGATGAGCTGATGTTCTTTCTGGAGGCAGAACAAGGGGTTTGTCTATCTGATCTTCTTGTCTATCTAGTCTTCTTGTCTATCTGGTCTTCTTATCTATCTAATCTCCTTATCTATCTAGTATATTGTTTTCTTGTCTCTCTGATCTTCTTGTCTCTCTGATCTTCTTGTCTATCAGATCTTCTTGTCTATCTAGTCTGCTTGTCTATCTGATCTTCTAGTCTATCTGATCTTCTTGTCTATCTAGTTTTCTTGTCTATCTAGTTTTCTTGTCTATCTAGTTTTCTTGTCTATCTAGTCTTCTTGTCTATCTGATCTTCTTGTCTATCTGATCTTCTTGTCTATCTGATCTTCTTGTCTATCTAATCTTCTTGTCTATCTAGTCTGCTTGTCTATCTGATCTTCTTGTCTATCTAGTCTCCATATCTTTCTAGAATCTATGTTTCTTGTCTATCTAATATCCTTATCTACCTAGTCTCTTGGTCTATCTGGTCTTCTTGTCTATCTAGTCTCTTCGTCTATCTGGTCTTCTTGTCTATCTAGTCTCTTTGTCTATCTGGTCTTCTTGTCTATCTAGTCTTCTTGTCTATCTAGTCTCCTTATCTATCTAGTATCTAGTTTTCCTGTCTATCTAATCTCCTTTTCTATCTAGTTTTTTTGTCTATCTATCCTTCGTGTCTATCTAGTCGTCTTGTCTATCTAGTCTTTTTGTCCATCTATCCTTCTTGTCTATCTATTCTTCTTGTCTATCTAGTCTTTTTGTCCATCTATCCTTCTTGTCTATCTATTCTTCTTGTCTATCTATTCTTCTTGTCTATCTATTCTTCTTGATTATCTAGTCTTCTTGTTCTTGCTGTATTTGCCCAGCATTTGACCACACACATACTGATTCGCGCTACTCATACACCGCTGGCTCCAGTCAGGATATTTTCAGGGACAAATATCTGTAAATTTTGGTGTTTTACTGACATGTGACGTATCTGAAACTGAGTGTTTTCTATCATACGCATCTAATGAAATTCTCCAGTGCTTGAAGTTGTCATGGATGATTCTATCCTCCAGTTGTGTGTGTGTGTGTGTGTGTGTGTGTGTGAGAGAGAGAGAGAGAGAGAGAGAGAGAGAGAGAGAGAACTATGTTTTATTTCAAAAATACACTCAAATATGCACACACACTAGGCCGTCAAAGAGGTTAAAAACACTTATCTAGTTGATTACCCATCATGCATGGAAAAAAATACAAACTAAAAAAAGAATATGCAAACTAAAGATGAACAAAGCAAATCAAAATTGCATCAATTCAAAGAATAGAAGCACTGTGCAAAGTAAGTTGTTCTTGTTGTTGTTGCGCAGATGTGTGGAGTGTCAGTGGACAAGTGTTTGGAGATCATACAGGAATTTGAACCCTCTAGTCATTGTCGTGAACTGGGTCAGCTCGGGATCGATGGTAAGTGTGCGATAGTGTAAGTGTGGCATCGATTATAAGTGTGATTGTAGTGTAAGTGACGCATCGATGATAAATGTGCAGTAGTGTAAGTGAGGCATCGATGATAAGTGTGGCAGAAGTGTAAGTGTGGCATCGATGATAAGTGTGCAGTAGTGTAAGTGTGGCATCGATGATAAGTGTGGCAGTAGTGTAAGTGTGGCATCGATGATAAGTGTGGCAGTAGTGTAAGTGTGGCATCGATGATAAGTGCTGTGACAATAGTATAAGTGGCATCGATGATAAGTGTGTAAGTGTAGCGTCTGCGAAACTTTACTAAGTCATTATTTGAATTGACCTTATAATCTTTTATTATGTGCAGTAGATTTCAATCAATATAGGACTCTTCAATTTGTATTGAATCAAATCCGTCAAACTAATACTATTAGTTACATTGCAGTAATGAGGGTACGATTATGTCGATACTTGAGTGGATAACTTTTCTCTCGCTATTAATTTTTTAATTGTGATGAGACATACACCTCATAAAATGTATATATAGCGCTAACAGTTAAATTAATGATTAATAGATAAAATGGTTGTTGGAACGATTAATTTTTGAATTTATTTATTGATCAGTCGATCGATCGATTGATTGATTGATTGATTTGTGTATATTTTAATAGGTTTCACTCAGTATTTGCTATCGGAGGAATGTGATGTCTTTGACACTTATAACTTGGATGTATGTCAGGACATGACTCATCCTCTATCTCACTACTTCATTGCATCATCTCATAATACGTAAGTTTAAACTGCTCGTCTCTAGTGTTTAGCAATATGTCTGCTCTAATTACTGGTAGCAACATTTCACGTAGTCGTCTTGATGTTAAGCTTAGTTTTGTTGCCAGACTGCTGGATATTATATTTTACGCTCTTTTAACTGATGCAGTATATTTAAAATCTTCGGTGCTTTTATGTTGAGAGGAATAAGTTGATCAGACTTACTTCTCAGTTCTTGTTTTTTGTCAGATTACTTTATCTGTGTATTTTCTCTTCTCTCTCTTCAGTGCACTGCCAAGTGGCAGGTTCAAGGTACATATTCATACTCAAAGTCTGCTTTCTCGCTCCATCAGAGCACTACTTAGATCGACAAGTTAATCCCTTCACAAAGTCTATGCCTTATCCATACCTTATGTAGCCTATAGCTTGGGGAATGTGTGTATTATATGTTGATTATTTCCTTGTTGCGTTTAGGTACTTATTAAAGGACCAGTTAAAAGGGCCCTCAAGCGTAGAAGGATATATAAGGGCATTAAAGAAAGGCTGTCGGTACATCGAATGTATGTCTCTCTTCATTTGTTGTAATTGTACTTTGCCTTTATGAATATTAACCTCATTAACTTATACTGTTATATATGGCCTAATAGTTTGACTGGGATGAATTTTAATTAAATAAGTGTTACTTAGTCTGATTATTTGTGTAGATGTTCTTGTTATATTTTATAATATATAATATGAATTTGATTTATTTAAATGATCCTTCTGTTTTTAGTGAATATTATGTTCAATTACACAGTTTATAAAAATACTGAGTACTATAAGTTTGAATATATAATTTGCAATTATAATTATTATCAATCATCTCAATCAAAGATTAATTAAAGAATGAATTGATTGATGCAAAGATTAGCTAATGAATGAATTGATTGATGTAAAGATTATCTGACGAATTAATTGATTGATGTAAAGATTAGGTAATGAATGAATTCATTGATGTAAGATTATCTAATGATTGAATTGATTGATGTAGAGATTAACTAATGAACGAATTGGTTGATGTTTCAGTGGACTGTTGGGACGGTCCTAACGATGAACCCATTATATATCACGGTCACACTCTCACATCTAAGATTCCGTTCAGTGCCGTCATAGACGTGATCAACGAATACGCCTTCTGCGCATCCGAGTAAGACTCTCAACTGTTGTTGTTGTTGTCGCTTATGATTGTTCTCTTTACCCTGTGTAAATCTTTATACCACGTATAGACGCTGAGAGATACACAGTTGTTGTTATTGTCTTTTATGATTGTTCTCTTTACCCTGTGTAAATCTTTATACCACGTGTAGACGCTGAGAGATACACGGTTGTTGTAGTTGTCTCTTAAGATTGTAGGCGCATGCGTTACTAGATAGCCTCTAATAGTATCGTAGAAAACCACTGCTGTGTTATACGTTACTAGATACCCTCTGATAGAGTTGACATGTGTTATGTGTTATAGATACCCTGTGATAGTTAACATGTGTTATGTGTTACTAGATACCCTGTAATAGTTAACATATGTTATTTGTTGATTGTTAACATGTGTTATGCGTTACCAGATACCCTGTGATAGTTAACATGTGCTATGTGACACTAGATACGCTCTGATAGTTAACATGTGTTATGTGTTACTAGATACCCTCTGATAGTTAACATGTGTTATGTGTTACTAGATACCCTGTGATAGTTAACACGTGTTATTTGTTGATAGTTAACATGTGTTATGTGTTACCAGATACCCTGTGATAGTTAACATGTGCTATGTGTTGATCGTTAACATGTGTTATGTGTTACCAGATACCCTGTGATAGTTAACATAGAGAACCACTGCTGTGTGAAGCAGCAGCAGGCTATGGCTGAGTGCATGAGAATGACATTTGCTGAGAAGCTGTATGCTGAGCCGGCTGATCCTGACAGAGTCTATCTTCCTTCCCCAGAGTTCTTCAAGCGCAGGATTCTTGTTCTGGTTACTAAATTTAGTTAATTAGCTCATTTGGTTGCTATTAATCTGACAACAGATCGATTGACATCGCTTTCGAGTGAGGCAACTGACGTTAACATTAGCTTTACTGGCTGGAGCCAGTGGCGAAGTCGGTAAGATACTCGACCGCGGATTAGTATGTGCGGGGTTCAAATCCTGGGATCTCCCGTCACTGACATCGCTTTCGAGTGAGGAAGCGGACGTTAACCGTAGCTTTTACCTGCTTTTTATTAAGTTCTCCTGCTTCACTTATATTAATTTATCTATTTGATTAGTACTGTATCTTATAGAATTCTTTTAGATAGTTGGCTTAGTGAGTAATTAACAGTTTAGTGGGACTAATGTTTACTTAGTGTTTTATTTGGTTATTAGAAATCATTTCTCCCATGGAGTCATTTAAAGTCATTTAAAGTTGACTACTTTAGGTGTGGATAAGGCATATCCCTATGTGAAAGGATTAATTTTCCAATCAATGGAGTGCTGTTTATGGAACTTGAAAGCAGATTCTGAGAATGAATATGTACCTTGGATCTGCCACATGGAAGAACGCTAGAGGGAGATATTGGTTCTATTAATTTGTAGCTGTAGGGGTTAATTGTAAATTGTTATCTTGACCAAGAATATAATATCTCTGAGTGAGTAAGTGGTTGCTTTGTTGCTGGGATGGTTGATTGACTGATCATTAATTTATAGATCGATTTATTGATGATTTGATTGATTGATTGGTTGTTCAGTGCAAGAAGCTGACAGAATGTGATGAGACAGGAGATGGCTATGTAACAGAAGATGATGAAAATGCTGATGCCGAGCAACATCGCAATAAAACTAACAAAAAGGTCCATTGTATTTCTTTAAAATATAATTGATACTGAAATGTTAAGTAATAACTATCTCTAATCTTGTAAATTGTTTATATTGATATTTTCCTTAAAAATTATTCATTTAATTAATTGACCAATTGGATTAGTGAAATAATTTGAAATATAAAGAGTTTATTGTATTATTATTAGAACAGCTTAAGCTGATTAAACTAATTTGGAATTGAAAATTTTATCAGGGTATGCACTTTGCTTTTATATTATGACATTACTATTATATCAATAATTATTGCTTTGAGATTATTTTAAAGTCTGACAATGTTTAATGTTCATACCACTTTAATGTCATACTTATCAATGTTCATACTACTTTATTACTCATACTGATCAATGTTCATACCAGTTTAATGTCATACTGATTGCTGACTGAAACAGGAGGGCGGTTCAGTGAAGAAGTATCGTCTCTCTAAGGATCTTTCAGATGTTGTTCAGTATTGCAGGTCTGCAAGGTTCAGAGACTTCCAAACTGCTCAACAATATGGTTCGTGTACCATTTACTTTCTTTTCTAAACTCTTCTACAATATGGAGCGTGTAGTATTTACTATATTGTTAGCTTAACTGCACATCAATATGATACTTGTACCTCTTTATATCATGTTTGGTATTCTTTACAGTTTTGAATCTTAGAGATTATTCTTATTAGTGGAAGAAATTGATTCTTAATATTGAACATGGCACACTATTGGATATGTATGATTTTTAGCTTAAACGTATGAAACTATGTTCATTCTCTAAATTAATAACTGCATGTATATTTAATTAACATATTTTTTGATGTCTCATATTCTTAAATGGAGGTGCAGGGGTATATTCATTCTGTCTATGTCCACGATTTCTAGGTAAATGTACGGAGGTTTACTCATTCAGTGAATCGACAGCGATGAGACTGGCGAATGCCTGCCCCGAAGAGTTTGTCAACCACAACAAGCGAGTCCTCTCTCGTATCTATCCAAACAGCATGAGGGTCGACTCAAGCAACTACAATCCACAGGACCTCTGGAACTGTGGCTGTCAGCTAGGTAGCTCTAGTTCTGTGTTCTATAGTCAGCTAGGCTAATGTAAAATCGTTATATTTTGTGTATACCATTTTGTGTAATAGCATTGATGTGATTAAATTGTGTGTGTGTGTGTAAACATTCACACTGTACAGCATTGATGTGTTTAAACTCTGTGTGTAAACATTCATACTGTACAGCATTGATGTGTTTAAACTCTGTGTGTAAACATTCACACTGTACAGCATTTACGTGATTAAACTCTGTGTGTGTAAGCATTTACCCTATCCAGCATTGATGTGTTTAAACTCTATGTGTGTAAACATTCACTCTATACAGCATTGAAGTGTTTAAACTCTATGTGTGAACATTCACACTGTACTACATTGATGTGTTTAAACTCTGTGCGTGTAAACATTCACCCTATAAAGTATTAATGTGTTTAAACAGTGGCATTGAACTACCAGACGTGTGGACTGATGATGGACCTGAACGACGGAAGGTTCATGCAGAACGGCGGGTGTGGATTTGTACTCAAGCCCGCCGTGATGAGAGAGGAGATTGCTTACTTTAGTGCCAACACTCGTGACATCATTCCCGGCGTCTCGCCTCAGATACTCCACGTCAAGGTCTGCTGCTGCTGTTGCTGTTGTTGTTACTTCTTTGTTGTTGTTGTTGTTTTTGACAGGTGGCATTTGTAAATATTCTGTGATAATATATCAGTAAATGAGTAAATAAAAAATTAAATGTTAAAATTTTATAAGCATATTGTAAAAAAATTAATGTGTTTATTAATTAATTTATATGGATTTTTATCCCGACCCTGGTTAAACTGGGATTTAAGGGAAGATGATGATGATGATACAGATTTTTATAATGAAATCTACATCAATTACTGGTGGTTAAAAGATAATTAAAAGTAGTTCTATAAAAATATAAAAATAAAATAACTACAGCTAATGAAAAGATTTATTAGCTATTGATGCTGCTGATGATCTGCATCATTGTTTTACTATTATATTACGTATTTACTTTCTTAAATAAACGTATATTCATTCTCTCTCTCTCTCTATCTCTCTCGCTCTCTCTCTCTCTCTTCCATTAAAGGTGTTACTATGTGTTTGTGCAGTTGTTAACATCTTGTGTAGATAATAAGTGGCCAGCAGTTACCGAAGCCTAAAGCATCCGGTGCGAAGGGTACGACAGTGGACCCGTATGTAACGGTTGAAGTGTTTGGAATACCTGCTGACTGTGTGGAAGAGAGAACAAAGACTGTCCAGCATTCTCGTATGATTACTTCTAGCGATGTCTATTAGTCTGTGCAATGTGCTGAATATGTTACATTTTGGTTCATATTACTTACAGTCTGAGGAAGGCAACGGGAGACCACCTCAGAAGCCATACTTTTCCCAAACTATAGGTTTCATAATGAATGGATAAGGCATAGACTTTGTGAAGGGATTAACTTGTTGATCTAAGGAGTGCTCTAATGGAGCGAGAAAGCAGACTTTGAGTATGAATATGTACCTTGAACCTGCCACTTGGCAGTGCACTGAAGAGAGAAGAGATTATTTACAGTATTCTGGTGAGAGTAATAATATTTTGTGTAAAAGTAATAATTGGCGTAGATATTCAGTTATTCATCATCATCATCATCATACTTACAGTATTCTGGTGAGAATAATAATATATTGTGTAAAAGTAATAACTGGCCTAGATATTCAGTTAGTCAAGCATTTGTAAATATACAAAAAGGGAAATGGTATTACAGTATTTATATTCATTTCATTAAAGCTGTTTGCATTCTTTCGTACGTTTTTCCTGAAATGTAGAATGAAATTACTCTAGCCTAGTTGATTTCATGTCTTATGCCGTTATTAATCCATAAGATACTATTAGCTCGATATATTTTATCGTAGTGTAAAAATACATTTGTATTGCGTATATTATTTAGTGTTCACCGGATATGAAAATATGCCTAGTATTTTCAGTTGTGTAATGCATCTGATTCTAAATATTAATCTCTCTCTCTCTTAGTGCACTGCCTACTGGCAGGTCCATGGTACATAACGCCTCCACTCTTCTTTGTCTTCCGCCTTCCTCTTCATTTCCACATATGAGTGGGTCTTTAAATCATCTAACATACCTCATCTCGGCCTGCCCCTGCCTCTTTTTCCTTCCATTCTACCTTCTATGACCTCTTTTAATAGACCTTCCCCCCTTAGAATGTGTCCTATCCATCTCTTCTTCCTATTTCTTAATACATTTATCAACTGTCTATCTGTGCCAACTCTCTCCAGGACTTCCTCATTTGTAACCTTTTGAGTCCAGCTAATCCTCTCCATTCTTCTCCAAATCCACATTTCCAATGCCTCCAGTTTCCTAATATCTTCCTTCCTTAAGGTCCATGTTTCACATCCATACAATAGCGTGGTCCAAACCAAAGTTTTCACTATCTTTATCTTTGTGTCTTTCTTTAGACTTTTTGTTAATAGTTCTTTTCTACTACCAAAGGCCGCTTTTGCTTGTGCAATCCTACTGCATATTTCTGTCTCACATTTCCCATCATTGGTTAAAGTATGACCCAAATATTTGAAACTCCTTACCTGTTCCAATTTCGTACCATTTATTGTGATATTAACTTCACCTTTATTATTGGATACTCTATAACCTTGGTCTTTTTTATATTAATCTTCATGCCATATCTTAGGGCCGTATCATTCAGCTTATCCCGTTATCTTCTGCAATCCAATCTCGCTGCCCGCTACCATTCCTTGGTCATCTGCAAATCGTATATCTTGTAACAATTCCCTCCTACTTTTATTCCTTCTTCCAAGTCTTCCATGGCTTCCTCCATCATTACCTCAGCGTAAATGTTAAACAGCAGCGGCGAAATGCTACAACCTTGTCTTACTCCACGTCCTATTTCACCTTCTGCTGAGTATTCTTGTTGGATTTTGATTACTGCTCTTTGATTCATGTACAAGTTCAAAATTAGTCTTCGATCTCTTCAGTCAATTCCTATTCTTTTTAAGATATTCATCACCGTTATCCAATCAATCCTGTCAAAGGCCTTCTCGAAGTCTACAAAGCGAAGCATACAAAACGTCATTTCCATATTCTAAGCTTCTTTCGCAAAGAACCCGCATTACTCCTATTGCTTCTCTTGTGCCGCATCCTTTCCTAAAACCAAATTGTGTCATGCTCAGTATCATCTCTGCTTTCGACTGAATGTGATTATTTACATCTTTAATAAGATCTTCTATGCATGAGGTATTAAGCTGATTGTTCTGTAATCCAAACACTCCACAGCATTGGCTTTTTTTGGAATTGGAATCATCACTGACTTGGTAAAGTCGTCTAAAATTAATCCTAAATATTAATCAGTCTAATAATAATAGAATAGCCTAATAGAATAGGCTTAATTCTATAATTAAGCCTAAATATTAATACTAGAGAATAATTGTGAATTTACTTGATTGTGGAAAACACAAGTGGTAGTTGTATAATTATAACACTCAGTTTGCTATTGTTGCAGTTACCACTCTTTTTAAAATGGTGCTCTTGCAACTGTGGGCATGTTTGTGTTTCGACAGAGAATCCTATATTCGACGAGTGTTTTGAGTTTAAGATCAACCTTCCAGAGCTGGCTCTGATTCGCTTTGCTGTGCTGGACGACGAGTACATAGGAGATGAGTTCATAGGACAATATACAGTACCATTTGTCTGCATGCAGCCAGGTATTTAGATACATAGGACAATATACAGTATCATTTGTCTGCATGCAGTCAGGTATATGAGAACATTTGGGCACAAACCGTTCAAGAAAGTAAATAAAAAGTAATTATAAAGGGAACGTTAAGAAAAGCAGATCCATTGGATTTGTTCCAAGAATATTTGTTCTAAGAATATTTGTTCCGAGAATCTTGACATAACTTTATGAAACCTAGTAGCTGAGTTGTTGACAGATCATTACAAAGTGGGTCTTCGATATGAATTTATTTCCTCTCATATTTAAAAATTGCTAATTTATCTTTGTCCCACTTCTTCTTTTCTTTTTTAGCACTATAATAAATTTATTTAAAAAGACAGCTTTATTTTATAAAATAAAGCTACTAAAAAGAGTTATCCTCATTGAACTCTTGCTACTCTTATTGGGATTAAAGGTAAGATGATGATGATGAGGATGATGATTGAACTACTATGTGCTTGATTGGAGTATTCGTTATAATCTGTCAGCTAGCTTTTTGTCACTAGTTTATTTCCCTATTTACTTCTATTAAACGCTCCTCATTGCTGTGTATTTTAGGGTATCGACACATAAGGTTACGAGCAAACACCGGTGAAATTCTTCCAAACTGTACCTTGTTTGTGCACATCGCTATCACGAATCGCAAGGGCGGCGGTAAGGCGTCTCGCAGAAGTGGTTCACTGCTGCGGAGCAGAAAACTGCGTAGTGACTCCAGCGCTCAGTCACGTGTCTCACTCAAACAGCTCAGCGTGAAAATAGTCGATGAAACATTCAAGGTCCGTTTCTAATTGTTATCTGACACTCAATTAGAAGTTATTTAAAATGACGGTTCCAGGCTACGTTTACTTACTTATAATCCTCTGTAACGTGCTTCATTGAGGTTGCCTAGACCAATAAGTTAATAAATATATTGGATGTTTTTAAGCCTTTATCTTAACCACGCCGTACTTCAGCCGTCAGCAGCTAATAAAGATATAATTTTAGTTAGTTTCTCTTTGTCCAACTCAGTAGCCACATAAGTCTACTCTTTCATTGTGAACATTGGAAATATTGTCGATTAGACTATATATATTACTTAGTATACATTGCATGTTGTCAGTAGTGTGGCTTTTCATTGGTAGAGTACAAGTTTTAATTCACTCTGTTCTGATTGCTACTACATTTATGCTACTTTTTCTTCTCGTTATTTATAGATCATTAATGTATAGTACAGTACTTAATCTCTGTTATGTAGCCACATGATTTTGATGCGTATTGTGTCTATTGATTGATCAGTTGATTAATTTATTTCTTTATTTACTTATCAATTATTTATTTATTGTTTTATTGATTGATTGATTTATTGTTTTTATTTATTTAAGTAATGATTTATATATGGAAATTGAAACGAATAGATAAGTCTCAAATATTGGAGAAGATCTTGTTATATCTCGACCCTAGTTTAACAGAGATTCAAGGGAAGATATGACGACGACGACGTTCCGACGAGGACGACGACGAAGACGAAGATGATGATCACGATGATGATGACGATGACTATGAAGTAATAATTTTTTTTTTTTCACCAGGGCGCAGCTCAGTCTCTGCGGGACGGCGTAGAGTTGTGTGATAAGGTTCACGTGGCGTTAACGACGCTGAAAGAACTCTGCAGCTTGTCGCCGATATCTAACGTAAAACAAGTAATAAGAGCAATACTGGCGCGAATACAAAACTCCTCTGATCACGTTGTCATCCAAGTCTCTCTCAAGGACATCGTATGTCTTCATTTATCAAACATTGTCTGCTTTACTGCAAGTTTTTGTCGTTTTCTGTGTCTGCTGCATTTAATAATAATAAAGTTATATATATAATATATATATATTTATATATATATATATATATATACAGTCATGGCCAAAAGTTTAGCACCGATGAGCATTATTCACTAAAAATTTGTATAATGTGACTTAGTAACAATATTTCCCAAGTGAAAATCGGTCAATCACTAGAAACAAGATGCTGGGCTGTCACTTGTTACTAAATACACTTGTTTGATTAATACAATGATTATTTGCTTGAGTGATTAGTGTCAGGCATGACACACCCTCTGTGAACCAGGCAAGGTAAATATTCCAGTTTGCAGACGTCCAGCCAGAGACTGTTCAAGCATAGCCGTAGACTTCAGTAGTGACAGTCAAGTAACTTGTTGGTTGTTAGGAAGTTATTGTCTGTTACGTAACTGAACTCTTGTCCACTATTTGACACTTACGCCCTCTTTTGTCAGCCCAGCTTATGTATGTATCTCTCTCCTACTGGTCATTTGATAAATCGACTTGAATAGTTCACAGTGTAGGACAGGAGTTAAGCCATTTATTGAATTATCACTAGAATTCCATTGTAGTAGCC
Organism: Enchytraeus crypticus; assembly: GCA_905160935.1. NCBI lineage: Eukaryota > Metazoa > Annelida > Clitellata > Enchytraeida > Enchytraeidae > Enchytraeus > Enchytraeus crypticus. The sequence goes on along the minus strand of CAJHZI010000548.1, from coordinate 652,143 downwards.
AAACAGCTTAGTTTTTGACATTTTGCATACAATATTATACTCATAAGGTAATAGATTTGAAATTGTATCAGCACAATGGGAAAATCCAAAGAAACTTCTCCTACAAAGCGTGCATAAATTGCGGTACTGCATGAGCTGAACATGTCTCATAATGAGATAGCTAGACGTTTACACATAGCCAAGTCGACAGTGACTCGAGCTATAGCGAGAATGAATGAATTGAAGGGCTATAAGTCTTGCAGAAGGTCTGGACGTCTGCGCATCACCTCGCCTCGCACTGACAGAAAAGTCTGATGTGTTGCTACAGCGCATCCAACGTGGTCATCAGCGCAAATTGCTTCTCAGACATGATCAGCAGTAAGTGGCAGGACTGTGAGAAGACGTCTCCTAACTGAATTCAACCTACCATCGCGACGCCCAGCAAGGAAACCTCGCCTGACCGCCAAGAATATCAAGGATCGCCTGAGGTTCTGTAGAATCTACCGTCACTGGACATGCGATAATTGGATGAAAGTTCTCTTTTCGGATGAATCAACGTTCTCGCAGTTCAGATCCTACATCAGACACGTGCAGTGCCCAGCAAATCAACGGTATAACACCCGCTATGTGATACCGTCTGTGCGGCAAGCACCAACAATAATGGTCTGGGGGAGCTTCTCTGGAACTGGTAGAGGTGGCTTACGGTTTATGCCGAAAAATACTTCGATCAACGGACAGAAATATCTATCAGTTTTGCAAGATAAACTATTGTTAAACATGGAATTGCTTAACTGTTCAATATTTCAGCATGATGGAGCGCCCTGCCTTCGGTCAGCCATTGTTAGCAACTGGCTCACAGAACAAGGTGTGGAGGTCCTTGGACCTTGGCCTGGGTCCAGTCCAGATCTCAATTCTATTGAAAATCTGTGGATTTACATGAAACAGAAGGTAGCAGCAATGAATCCGTCATCTGAACAAGAACTTATTAAAGCAATTAAGCGAGTGTGGACTAGCGAAATAACACCTGAGTACTGTCGCAATCTTGCGCATTCCATGCCTGATCGGATTAAAGCAGTCATTGCAAACAAAGGAAGTCACACCAGATACTGAGACTAGTGAAAATATGTATGTAGTACATTGACATTTAATAAACATAAAGAGTAGTTGCTTTACTTTTAGCACATCTGGCGCTACAGATTAATGTATTTCAAGTTTAGTGTATTTATCTAATCGGTGCTAAACTTTTGGCCATGACTGTATATATATATATATATATATATATATATTATATCATGGATATCTATATACCCATGGATAAATAACGGACGCGGCTGAGCGTAACCAGCTTACTTCAGGGGGTCATTATTTACTACGAGCCAGACATAACCGGCTGCTGCATGACGCTGTGCAGGCAAATTTTTTTGTAAACAATGTATTCTGCATAGGGTAGTACATGTAAAAGTGAATTTAATAAATATAGAAAACGTAAAGTATTGAAATGATATTTTGTAAACTTTATAGCTTTTTGATATTATAGGACCCTATAAATAAATGAATAAAATAGGCTATATCCAACGTAAATATGGTAGGCCTATTATGAAATCGCTAATATATGGTAATAGAATTTCGTTAGCACTCATCATTTAGTGCTGAAGTTACTTTTTGACTATAAACCATTAAATTTCGTTTTGAATGTTCTCTACAAGTATGTTATTGCTCTACGAATAGGATCTAGACAGTAGTACGAAACTGTGTTTTATATATTTACATGAATTATATGAATATGTTATGCATATAGGAATATGTGAAAACACTGTTATGCATATAAGAATTTGTGAAGACACTGTTATGCATATAGGAATTTGTGAAAACACTGTTATGCATATAGGAATTTGTAAAAACACTGTTATGCATATAGGAATTTGTGAAAACACTGTTATGCATATAGGAATTTGTGAAAACACTGTTATGCATATAGGAATTTGTAAAAACACTGTTATGCATATAGGAATTTGTGAAAACACTGTTATGCATATAGGAATTTGTAAAAACACTGTTATGCATATAGGAATTTGTGAAAACACTGTTATGCATATAGGAATTTGTGAAAACACTGTTATGCATATAGGAATTTGTGAAAACACTGTTATGCATATAGGAATTTGTAAAAACACTGTTATGCATATAGGAATTTGTGAAAACACTGTTATGCATATAGGAATTTGTAAAAACACTGTTATGCATATAGGAATTTGTAAAAACACTGTTATGCATATAGGAATTTGTGAAAACACTGTTATGCATATAGGAATTTGTGAAAACACTGTTATGCATATGGGAATTTGTAAAACCACTGTTATGCATATAGGAATTTGTGAAAACACTGTTATGCATATAGGAATTTGTGAAAACACTGTTATGCATATGGGAATTTGTAAAAACACTGTTATGCATATAGGAATTTGTGAAAACACTGTTATGCATATAGGAATTTGTAAAAACACTGTTATGCATATGGGAATTTGTAAAAACACTGTTATGCATATAGGAATTTGTGTAAAAACACTGTTATGCATATAGGAATTTGTAAAAACACTGTTATGCATATAGGAATTTGTAAAAACACTGTTATGCATATAGGAATTTGTGAAAACACTGTTATGCATATAGGAATTTGTAAAAACACTGTTATGCATATAGGAATTTGTAAAAACACTGTTATGCATATAGGAATTTGTGAAAACACTGTTATGCATATAGGAATTTGTAAAAACACTGTTATGCATATAGGAATTTGTGAAAACACTGTTATGCATATAGGAATTTGTGAAAACACTTTTATGCATATAGGAATTTGTAAAAACACTGTTATGCATATAGGAATTTGTGAAAACACTGTTATGCATATAGGAATTTGTGAAAACACTGTTATGCATATAGGAATTTGTAAAAACACTGTTATGCATATAGGAATTTGTGAAAACACTGTTATGCATATAGGAATTTGTAAAAACACTGTTATGCATATAGGAATTTGTAAAAACACTGTTATGCATATAGGAATTTGTAAAAACACTGTTATGCATATAGGAATTTGTGAAAACACTGTTATGCATATAGGAATTTGTGAAAACACTGTTATGCATATGGGAATTTGTAAAAACACTGTTATGCATGTAGGAATTTGTGAAAACACTGTTATGCATATAGGAATTTGTACAACCGTTATGCATATAGGATTTTGTAAAACACACTGTATTCATATAGGAATTTGTGAAAACCTGTTATGCTAAGGAATTTGTGAAAACCTGTTATGCATATAAGGAATTTGTGAAAACACTGTTATCATATAGGAATTGTGTGAAAACACTGTTTATGCCTATAGGAATTTGTGAAAACAATGTTATCATTAGGAAGTTGTGAAACCACTGGTATCCTATTAGAATTTGTGAAACATGTTATGCATATAGTAATTTGTGAAAACACTGTTATGTCATATAGGAATTTGTAAAACACTGTTATGCTATAGGAATGTGTGAAAACACTGTTATGCATATTGGAATTTGTAAAAACACTGTTATGCATATAGGAATTTGTGAAAACACTGTTATGCATATAGGAATTTGTGAAAACACTGTTATGCATATGGGAATTTGTAAAAACACTGTTATGCATATAGGAATTTGTGAAAACACTGTTATGCATATAGGAATTTGTAAAAACACTGTTATGCATATGGGAATTTGTAAAAACACTGTTATGCATATAGGAATTTGTGAAAACACTGTTATGCATATAGGAATTTGTGAACACACTGTTATGCATATAGGAATTTGTGAAAACACTGTTATGCATATAGGAATTTGTGAAAACACTGTTATGCATATAGGAATTTGTAAAAACACTGTTATGCATATAGGAATTTGTAAAAACACTGTTATGCATATAGGAATTTGTAAAAACACTGTTATGCATAGAGGAATTTGTGAAAACACTGTTATGCATATAGGAATTTGTAAAAACACTGTTATGCATATAGGAATTTGTGAAAACACTGTTATGCATATAGGAATTTGTAAAAACACTGTTATGCATATAGGAATTTGTGAAAACACTGTTATGCATATAGGAATTTGTAAAAACACTGTTATGCATATAGGAATTTGTTGGATGGGGTTGTGAAAACAACTGTTATGCATGTAGGAATTTGTGAAAACAACTGTTATGCATATATGGAATTTGTGTGAAAACATGTTATGCATATAGGATGTGTAAAAACACTGTTATGCATATAGGAATTGTGAAAAACACTGTGATGCATATAGGGTTGTGGAAAACACTGTTTATGGGTGGCATTAGGAATTTGGTTGAAAACATGTTATTGCACATGGAATTTGTAAAAACACTGTTATCATATAGGAATTTGTGAAAACACTGTTATGCATATAGGAATTTGTGAAAACACTGTTATGCATATAGGAATTTGTGAAAACACTGTTATGCATATAGGAATTTGTAAAAACACTGTTATGCATATAGGAATTTGTGAAAACACTGTTATGCATATAGGAATTTGTGAAAACACTGTTATGCATATAGAAATTTGCGTGAATCTTTACATTAATTATAATCGTTAATAATGACAATATTCTTCTTCAGTGCACTGCCAAGTGGCAGGTTCAAGGTACATATTCATACTCAAAATCTGCTTTCTCGCTCCATAAGAGCACTCCTTAGATCAACAAGTTAATCCCTTCACAAAGTCTATGCCTTATCCATATCTTATGTAGCCTATAGCTTGGGAAAAATATGGCTTCTGAGGTGGTTTCCCGTTGCCTTCCTCAGTTAGGGGGATTAATTACCGTTTAATCCTGGGGGAATATTTCATGGTGAGGTGGGTCCCCTCTTGCCATCCTCAGCTCCTGCCTTTAGTTGCCTCTGCACACGCGGCAGATTGTTTAATTGTTATAAATAGCACTGTTATAAATAGCAAATATATTTAAAGCTTTTGTATATTGCTAATCCTTTTAAATGTAACAAATTTATATGTAAAATTAATGTGAAAACTTCTAAATGCAATAATGTATGAAGTTGACATGTTGTTGGTTACAATACAATGTTGTATTTGCGATAAGATGCAGACTTTGTTTAACTACGACGGATGTAAACAAGCCCTTATGTAAACACCCAAATTTAGTTGCTGTTCCAGATGTTATATATATATAGGATTCCTTGATTATATATATATATATATATATATATATATATATATAGATATAGATATATGCATATATATGTTGATAACTATCATTTTTAATACCACCATTTAATGCAGCATTCGATATTATAGTAATATATCTCAGATATGTTAATTTCTATCACTGGCATATGAAAAACGTCTAGTTGTTGTAATGATTAGAAATTACTGTGGTGAGAAAAGTTACAACTGGGTGTTTAGAATTTTGAGAGTATTTCATACAATCCGAAGACACGGTGCTTTTTTATTTCAATCAGTTATTTCAGGACATGTATATTATAATACTGAAATCGTATAAATTATTTGACTTAAAAATCTATCATTTTTTCTAACTTTTAAAGACTTATTTTTGGTTGAATGGTGTAATTTTCTATAGGGAAACATTCACTAAATAATTATCTTGTAGCGTTATAGTATTGCACTACTGTTACGAATCCATTTGTTCTTCTGGTTTTAGAAGTGATTATAATTATTATTTATTGCTATATCTGTTTTTTGTTTTATTTTTTGTTGTTCTCATAGTATCCAGTCATAGAGGTTCAAGGAAGTTTGGCAGATGCACTCAAAAAGTCTCTCTCTGCATTTCACACGGTACAAACTCTCTTTAGTGAATTTCAGAAATTAGTAATATCAATGTAAGCAATATATATGTAATATCTAAATAGCAGCAGTACAGAGATATTATTGAGATTTAGCTATGTGTGTTTTTTAATGTTTTGACTGTAGTGGACGGTTGATGATGAGGATGTGTGTTTGGACTCTAAACAGATCATCAATCAATCAATCAATAATAATTTAACGTCCGGTTCTTCGCCATAAGGCAATGTCATGGACGTCTCTTGTGTACTCTACACAAACAGGCTCCCAAGCACCATTTACATATACTTGTATGTGGACGATGAAACGGACGTTTAACGGCAGACTCGCACGTGTGTATCGCGCTAGGGGATTATTAGCTTATCGTAATAGCTCTTCACATGTTATAGTTTATATAATTTATATTTTTCTTGTTGTGAATATACAACAATTTAGCTCCGATATCTGTTTTGTGTTTGATGCATAGCTCATGGACGAATGCCAGAATCTAGTAAATAGAGCCGATGACATTTGTGATAAGGTTTGTAATTAGTACTTATTTACCTTTATTATAGTCGACAATTTTCCTTTTTGTTAGTTATATAAAGTATAGTAATTGTGAATTCCAATGCAAAGTTTACACAAGTCTCTGTTGTGATGTTTAACAGTATTTTACTGCTGATATAGTATACAAGTTCATTGAATAAGAATTTTGTCCTTTGAAATTTGGTAAAGTGATACAGGTCTAATATTATATGAAATATTGAATTAAATCTCTAACTTCTCAATAGAATTCAGCATTATCTTAACAGAATTTATCATCCAACTTTAGAATTATTGCAATATCATCTTATTAGTGCTGCCATCATATAAATGTACAATCAACGTCTCTTTCCTCATTCGAAAGCGATGTCAGTGATGGGTGAGCCCAGGATTTGAATCCCGCAGACGTCAGGGTGCTGCGCTGCTAAGGATAGAACCAAGTTTAACGTCAGTTTCCTGTCTCAAAAGCATATCAATAACGGGAGGGAATTAGATTGGAAAGTCAAAATACTCGTGGACTCGCAGATTGCGCCCACGTAGTCGTTGCTTTAGCTAAAGTCATAGCCGTTTTTTCCACAGCTAATATATATATTATCTATAAAATATATTATCTATATTATCTATGATATTATATATTATTACAGCTGATGAACGCTCGAGCAGCTGCCATGGAATACCACGAGGAGCTGCAGCAGCTAGCCACTCAGCAGGGCCTGAAAGGAAAGAAGCTCAATAAGGTTGCTCTATTTAATTTATTTTATTTATTTACTATTTATTTACAATTATCACTACATATCATTACAAGACAACACAAGCACTTATCCACTCAAAAAGTAGCATAAGCATTCACTTCGATGTAGTGAATCAGCAAATACAGGCTATACACTTAGCACTTACATATTCTGCTATTGGAACTATAAAAATTATTGGTTAAAAATTGAGAGTTAGAATTACTGTAAATAAGGTAAAAATATGCTAATTAAATATCTATTAGATCTATACCTCTATTATTTTGTAATTGGTGTGCAGGCTATGGAAAATTTTTCGTGGAATGTGAGAGTACTGAAAGGTCAGGTTGATCTGATGAGACAAGCTAAAGCCAAATGCCTTGAAGATGTTAAACAGGTAACATTTAATTTATTAACTGGATGTTACATTAAAGTGTGAATGTAACGTTCATCCCGCACTTGTGCTATAAAATTACTGTATTTTTTTATTTTTAAAATAGCTGCATTATTGGTTAAAATAAAGACTATTTAAATGATGTCGAAAGCATCATCAGCATCATTTATTTGAGACATAACATACAGCAGTCCGTATTACAATAAAATAAAATAATAAATATAGGACTAGTATTCAACATTCAGTACAAATAAATATTAAATTAGCTTAAATATTGAAATAGTTGCATAGAAAGTTCTTCTATTGTTTGTTATTGCGAATTGATGCTGATATAGCTGTTTGTACTTTTAAAGAATATTGTTTTGATGATGCTATTGATCAATAAGCTGTTAAATCATCATCTGCGTGACATTCTCTCAAAGCTATAGATAAAAAAACTAGATATTCTTTGCTTCTATATTGAAAGGAAATATAACAGCTCACTGGCAATCAGGTCTCGAGGATTTATCGTTATGGAGTCTCGTGTTCATTCATCTCTAAGTCCAATTGATTGTGCCATTTAATTAATCTTGGATTCAAGGGAGATGATGATGATGATGATGATGAACTGATTAATTATGGCTAACTACTGACAGTATGATCAGTAAGTTATTAAACTCGATCCTAATTAATCTTGGATTCAGCAGATGATGATGACTGTTTGTATGATCAGATTCAGGACACAGCGACGTTTATGGGACTGATGAAGGGAAGCCCCGGTGGCTCAGCCACTCCCCTGCTGCAGCGCTCTGTCGTTAGAGTGTCCTCCACCAGCAGCATCAACTCCAACTCCTCTAGAACCTCCGACCTACCAGCTGCTGCAGCTGCTGCGCCAGGCTACGACAGGCAGGTCTCAGCTGCTGATAGCATCGGTGCAGCTGACAACAGCTCTGATCATTCGTAGAAATCAAAGAATTCTGTCAGTTTTGACTGCGTGTTATAACGACTCTCAGTTAGTACGGCCAAGAATAGCAGCTGTAGTTTGGTATTGCTAATAGTAGCCAGTGTGAGCAGCAGCGTTGTGTGGTTCATGCGGTCATAGAATCTGAAACTAGTCCCTTAAGTGATATGATTTCTTATATCTGCTAACATTTTGAACCCAAAGCTTCTCTAGTGATTCAGTGAAGCAGAAAAGTGTGGAAATAGAAATTGACGTCTGGTTTAATTGGGGATTCGAGTAATTGATGTTGATTATTTTCTGTTGACAGCTGCTCGAATGATTGTTGAGTAGTAATTATTATTGTCTATAGACTCTGCACTCTCAATCAGAATGATTCTCCCTATATCTCGTGCGATTCATTTACTAGAGCTCTGTATTTATGAAAATCTCCAGTCTTTTTGAAATGTTACAGTAGTTCTAGGAATGCACGGTATTACCTGTAGTAATTCATACGTATGGGTGTAACTCGATATCTCATAGCAGTGTTCTGTGCTGCTCAGTGTGCAACGGTAATGTTCTTTAAATCTCGGTTGAACCTCTATGAATAACCCCTCAACAAAATATATACAGTATGTATATATATATATATATATATATATATATATATATATATATATATATATATATATATATATATATTATAGTATAAAATGACATTGCATATTATATGACATTGTATCATTGCATATTATATAATTGGATATAATATGCAATTCAAATATAATTACCAGCTGATTTTCTGCGTAATAATTTAAGTAATAGAAGGCTAGAGTGTCAAGGTTAGAGCCCCCGACTTTTATTCCGTAAGAAATTATTTAAATTCTTATGAATTTGGCTGATGTAATTTCATTATATCTTGCTGTGTGTTGACCTCTTTTTTGTACGCGGAAAGGAATTACTCAACCCGCCTCCTTGTCTCTTCATCCACCTCTAAAGTGATTCTGCATATCGTAGAGCCTGTAATAGTGTCCTAGGAATGCATGTATAAGTCTAATTGTATTTATAACGCATTTGTTATCCTCGGGGAGCATTGGTTACATCTGTTTTCGCTTAAGATTCGTTGATTTTCTTACTGAAATTAAATATCCTCTTGTTGATATTATTGTCCGATTAGTTCTACAATTGGCGATATCGTAGTCAGAATGTTAAGTGGATTTTAAGGTTTAATTGAATCACTTTGTTTGTTGTTCAAGAGTTTCCCATATTCTTGAGGAGTAAGTGGACAGCATCTTATTGCACTGTTAACGGCTGCTGTTTAGTGATGGACTTTTTAGTCTTTAAGTACTTTTTGTTAGTTGAAGTGACATTATCCAGTACTTTTGAAATCTTCACTACTTCGTCTTCTTTTGTTTTTGAAATGTTTCTCAGTAGACGTAGTTTGCATAATTGGCTTCCTATACGGCCATGTGTCATTTAAATTGACCTTATATACTGAACAGTTGGTCTGCCAACAAGGTAAATTATTCTGTTTGTTTATTTTTGGTCACTATACTCACAGTACACTCGAGTTTATACAAACACGTCCCTGTGATTAGCATTTCAGTTGAACTCGAGAAATTCTTTCAGTTAAACTGAGATTCAAGGGAAAATGATGATGACGATGATGATATGTTTTTGATTAAATAAATTTTAATATTAACTTTTAGAAATAGCTGTATGCTTCCGATCATTATAACATTTATTTTAACGATGATCCTTTGTCGATTTGGCAGTTAAAATTTTTGTGGACAATTTTAGTTTCATTGGTTGTTATCTGTAATATATTTAATTTAATCTTTTTTCTCGCTGTTTGTTAATACTGTCTCGAAGATCCATTTTGACCATGACATAGATAACTTAAGTTCCTTTCAGAATGTTGAAAGTTAAAAGAAATTGACAGATCTATTTTAGATTACACTTTTATTATATATAACCCTGAAGAGTGTACTTTTCATTTTAATGCAAAATTATGAGAATTATTAGGTTAAATTTACTCCTTTTCTTGAATTTGTCTGAGTATTTTGTATTTAATAGTCGTACATATACTGTACAGAATTAATGAATATATTATCCAAGTATTGATTTTTTTATTTTTCATTTTGTCTGATTTTTCATTCAATTGTGTCGTTTGTTTTTAAAATTTAAACGTGACAGCATCTATAATCTTTTAAAGTGTGCAGTATGAAATAACATAACACTCATTGAATTCATCATATTCTAGGATATTTTTGTGCTCATTAATCAACATGTCTGTAAATTTGAGCCTTAGTGTCTAATTAGAAATGTTTAACCTTTTGGAATCAGTATTAATTTTTGAACTCCTATCTCTTAGGGCTCATGTACAATAGTCACGTTTATGTAAATGATTGTACATGCCATGTGTAGGTTTGATAATGTAGGCTGCAGCCGTTGTATGTTTAACAAGCTGATTCGCTGAAAAATAGTAGTTACTGCAAAATAGTAGAGAAATTAAACTGAACGTTTAGTTTCTTTATTATTTTTTAGTAACTACTATTTTTGAGTAACTGAGACTTATGGTAAAATGTTTGAGTCATCTTTAACCAGACCCTTACATATTCAATTCTATTCCCGAATCGACTGTCGCTACTAATTCCTTCAGTACTATTGCTAAGCTAGGTTGCTTTGTATTTAGTTTGATCCCTGAGACGTTTTCCTAGTGTGTTTTGTAATTAGAATGGCATAAGAAAAAGAAGAGCTACTTCGAATGATTTTGCTTCTTTATGGCTGTGATTATTTATGCTAGAATACTTTGGTCGACCGTCCTTCCGATATTTCTGTAACTTCTTGTTCTTCCTTTTTTATTATGACCATACTTTAAAGTATTTCTGTGAATATTTGAATTGCCATACTGTTGCTTCTAGTATCTTTTGTATTCTTTAATCTCGTGGTAACAGATGATATAATTTTTGTAATCACTATAACTGATAGTTATGTATTCAAAAGGTATATTTGTAAAATTACATTGACATTTATTTTCTGGTGTCTCATCTGTGCGTTTTTCACAGAAATAGTGATTGAAACTACGCTTTTGTCTATATGACTTTATTAACACAAACATTTGTTGCTTTTGCTATTTTGCTTGCTTCAGCATGGAAGTACTGCACTGAACTTTACTACTGAATTGAGCCTGTACTGAAAATTGAAAGAAAATTGTATGCATATTTAAGAAGGCATACTTTTGGCGGATAATTTGTAGTAATGAAACTTTTCCCGCAACAAACGTGTAACGCAATCTTCATGTCTTACAACAATGTACCGCATGGAATACTTTAAATCCCCTTAATCTCATACTATTAATCCTCTTCTGCTAACTTCCTATATTCCAGTATAAGTCTTCCCTGTTTGTCTGCAGGTTAACTTTCGGGAGAAGTTCTTCGAATAGCCACATTTTTGTGTAGGGAGAAGTTCTTCTAATAACCACAACTTTGTTTGACCTAAGACATCTCTCCAGAACATTCTCTCATTTCTCTCAACTCATACTGATTGAATCTTAATTGTGTTTAATTATTATATTTATCTATATGTTTCTGTAACGGAGGTATAACAAAATTTTCAGTTTAGATTATATACGACTATTTTTAATATTGTGTAGTGAACAATTTATATTTAATTTATAATTATGCTACTAATCAGTGTAATAGGCTGTGTGTGTAAAGCTGTCATTTGATGTGATTTTTAGAAGGGTGTTATATCGGCTCTGAATTGAACTAATATTGACGAGCTCTAAGAGGTAACTTGAATAAACTTCTAGTCATTATGCAAAAGTCACTAGACATGGGTGGGGCATTAAGTAGTTTAGTAACTAGTTATAAGTGGATGATCAACTGGGCATGTGAGTCACTAGATAGATGAGGCACTAGATAGATGAGGCACTAGATAGATGAGTCACTAGATGGATGAGTCACTAGATAGAGGAGTCACTAAATAGAGGAGTCACTAAATATATGAGTCACTAGTTAGATGAGTCACTAGATAGATGAGTCACTAGTTAGATGAGTCACTAGATAGATGAGGCATTAGGTAGATGAGTCACTAGATAGATGAGTCACTAGTTAGATGAGTCACTAGATAGATGAGGCATTAGGTAGATGAGGCACTTGATAGATGAGTCACTTTATAGAGGAGTCACTAGATGATGAGTCACTAGATAGATGAGTCACTAGATAGATGAGTCACTAGATAGAGGAGTCACTAAATAAATGAGTCACTAGTTAGATGAGTCACTAGATAGATGAGTCACTACATAGATGAGTCACTAGGTAGATGAGTCACTAGATAGATGAGTCACTAGATAGATGAGTCACTAGGTAGATGAATCACTGGACAGATGAGTCACTAGATAGATGAGTAACTAGATAGATGAGTCACTAAATAGATAACTCTAATTATTCGCAGGGTAGATGAGTCTCTATGTAGTTTTATAACAAGACAATACTACAGTTAGTTGTATTACCATCGCTGCAGATCTTTTTTTTTTTTTTTCATCTTGTTTGATTAAGAATGGGACGCTAAATGAAAATGTCATTGATTTGTGTTGCTGTGTTGCTTAAATACTGAATGTTGCGGGATGATAGTTATGTTCGTTTGCTGTAGATATTTATCAAGCAACAGCAGAATCTTTTCTCTTAAGTGTCAGAAGTGCTTTAAAATGTGAACTATGCAGAGTAGAGTAGATTGGCCTGCAAGGCTGCAACTATTTCTGTGTCAGAAAGCAAACGTATTGGTGTATTTTTTGATTGATGTAGGAACGTATTCGACTGACGTGTGTATTCGATAGACGAATATATTCAATAGAAGATACATTACATTAGATGGCACATACTGTGGATGATCAATGGATGAAATATTCTGTGTGCGATGATTTCGACAGTTGTGGAACCATGCGATGATATATTTCATAAATATATTTCTATGATGGTAAAAGATCGGTGTATATATTAGTCTATACCTGTTCGTATTTGTCGTGTGTAATATTTTATAATTTTAACGTAAAATGTAAGCGATGTACTTTTACACGGACCTCGCAATTTCTGCTGTTTCTTTTACACCTATGTAAAGGAGCGGAGCACTATATTAACCGGATGAAAGTAATAGTTGGGCTAAACGGGATATTAACGATAAACGCTGTATTAATATTTTGTAATCTTCTAAATTATTTAGTAGACTTTTGGTTCTAAATGGAATCACGCGAACCGCTTTTTACGAGAACCGAACGCGATTTAACATTTTTGAAAAATAAATGTTTGCATGACTTGAATAAAAGTCAGGAACCCTAATAGATAAATTTGCAACATCAAGATGCGATAGAATAATTAAATCTAAAGCTCCGTCCGGCTAATATTGCATCCCTGATATACGCCTTTGATTCGATCTACTTATGCAAACTCGTTGTAATTTCAGTAGTAACAAGATAAGAGGACAATTTTCAATGTTTTGTATATATTAACTCGTACATATGTATATAATGTATTTGTGATTCGATGAATAAATGCGATCATTAGTTACTACGACCTTTGTCTCTATTAGATAGCGTGGAAATATTTTAGCTTTTTTCTATCTTATCTCTCTCTCTCTCTCTCTCTCTCTCTCTCTTTCTCTTTCTCTGAATCTTTTTCTTTGTTTTCTATATCTTTGTCTATAGGCCTAGTGAGATATAGCCAGGGATGAAATTAGTTTGAATTATTCTAATTTTTAGTATGAATTTAGTAAAGAGAAGACCTGGGTTCTGTCATTAAGCTTTGGATTCTAGTGCACAACACCCTGTACTATTTCATGTTTCACTTTGTAGCACGGTGTATAGGCCTATATGTGTAGATATTGCAAATTTTGACAATTATTTCTCGCTCTATATATAGCATGTAATGCTTAATAATAATTAGGATATTGTAATTACATTGTTATAATTACAGCATTAATTAGTGTATAGAATAGGTGTTATCCTTCGTGAATGAAAGGGATTAAAATCACGATATCACTATCGACAATATGAACGAAGTTGCACTTAACTATGTCAGCTTTGTTAAGTTCACGAGAATATTTAATTATTATTTAATTTACTAGGCAACCATATTTCTTCAATGTCATTTGAATATCCACGAATAAAGACGCTACAAAACTGTTTGATTCCAGTGAATTAAAGATACCATCAGAGGTTTAGCTATCATTTGACCTCTAAGACTTCCCTGACATCAACCTTTTATGACGAAACGGACGTTAAACCTTTTTAGTCTGCCGACCTTACTTCTTCAATTCGAACCATATGTCCATGCCCATGAGCATCGCAATTGCGATTTTTGAACGAATGTTTCACAATAGCGCAGTAGTTAGAGGCGTTAGATAACGTCATGAAGTTTTAAATTACAGATCCTGAGGTGAATTTAACTCCCGTAGGTTCAATTACTGGTCGCGCTGATCTGATAGTAAAATCTCAGACATTCATAGGACTGGTTAACAACAAAATGGATTAAATTACCTAAAGGTTTAAACATGTAGTGGCCATATTAAAAGTGATAGATATCATCAACATAGCTAATCATTTCACTAAAATGCGTGGTATTATTAATATAGCATTCCTATTAGAGCATCATTGTCAAAATTAGCATCAAGCTGCTAATAGCATCAATAATAATATGCGATATGCTAACAAATATTCCCTGTTTTTAAATATTCTCAGGTGTTGGATTGATCGGTTGCAGTTGGTTTGCACGAGCAATAATTTGTAGTTCCAAGTACTCATATGTTACGCTTATTTTAAAGTTTCTGCACTGCAAAAGAGTAAGTAAGTAAAGTAAACATTTATTATAGTGAAATGATCAACTTTGTCGATATCTATCACATGTAATACCACATGTTTAAACTGTTAGGCAATTTAGTCCATTTTCCGTTAAAGAGCGAATCATATTCATTTTTTATTTATTTATCTAATCATAGTTATTAATATTATTTATATTTATTCTAATCATATTTATTTTGAAGTCTTTGCACTGGCTAAAGATTAAAGAGCGTATCATTTACAAAACAGATTCGTTAACCTATAAGTCCATCACCATCCCTGGACAAACTTGTATGTCTCACTTGATTAAAGTGATGCAGCCTGCTATTACTCGGTCTTCTAAGTCAATTACTCTTGTGAGACATAGCTTACCTTCACGCTCTAAGCTATCTAATCGTTCTTTCCAGCATGCTGTACCTCAGATCTGGAATTCTCTTCCATCCAATCTTCGGAAATCTTCATTTGAATCACATCAGCCTTTGCTTTCCTATGAGCAGTTCCATAAGCAGTTGAAGACCTATCTTTTCCATCTCTCTTTTCCATCCAGTGTCCATGAGCAGCGGCCTGCGCCTAAACCACCTTTTTTTAACTCCTACTTTGGACTGAATTTCTGGATTTTGGAATTTGCACCGTTTTAGACCTTTTTTTTTTTTTTTTCTTGATTTTGTCTCAATAGTGCTCGATGTTGTCCTTGATGACTGTAGCACTCTAATTGTTGTTATTATTATAATATTTATGTTAAGCAATTTAGTCCATTTTCCATTAAAGAGCGTATCATTTACAAATAGCTTCCCTAACCTGTAAAGCTTAAACAACATAACTTAAAGACACACTAGCTCAGGAAGCATAGATGTTTGTTTAAGGTCCATTCCTCATTCCTCTCCGTGGTTATTAGTAATCGATTTTTATAGGATCTTAGGGATTTGACGGTATTTTGAAGTGTATATATTAAAAGAAAAGAAGGTTTGAAGTGAGTGACGTCACATCCTGTTTGGATTGTTTACAATCATGAAGTAAACAAAAGTTTATTTTGAACTGTTGTGCAGAGCTTCGCAATCTTATGCATTAGTTTCCGTTTACTAAAGTCTTCCCATCAATTGCCCGAAGAATTTTACAATTAAGTTAAATTACAAGAGATAATATTGCTATATACATGTAGTTGTACGTATCGACTGTAGGCGTATTGCGACAAATAAATAGATAAATATTTCATAAATTAATTTTAAAATATCCTGTGCAAAGTGAAATTTAAGTTTTATAATTATATCTTGCCCCTAATTTAAACTATTTGTAGGGATTTTGGATTTGTTCATTTTGACTATGTATCAGATCTATTGTAAATATTAAGCGTTTATTTAATATTTTCATATGACTTTATTTGTAGCATAGCATTCGTACGATTAAAAAAAATATCAATGGTACTAATACAACCCTGGAATTTAAAATTTCTCCATTAGGGGAGTTTAAAGAAATTTTCTTTAAAAGCTAAGAATTTAGATTACTTGATTCAAAACTATAATTCTGTTATTTATAATGGTTAGCCTCCCAATCTTGGATCTATTCAAGGTCAGTTATATAATTGCACAGGAAATAGTCAAGATTTCTCTGAAATTTCTATGTAGAAGTCTGAAATCAGACTGAAATCAGACAAATTAAGAGGGTTAATTAATGAATCAAAACAAATTAATGCCCATTCTGTTCTGTACCATTCTCTTATAAAATTGTGCGTGTCATGATGTGAATTAGAAGATTTTATCCAGAATATCACATAAATTTGATGTTAGTCACGTTGGAGTTTGGTTGAATCTAACCTCTATGTTGGAACACATGTAATATTAAACATGTACAATCTTATTTGACAGCTACTTTGAAAGAATGATATAGGTCTACACTTTTGCTTTTGGTATTTTGCAATATTATTTTTCAACATATCTTATTGTTTCAGTAAATATAATTTAATGATTTTCAGAATATATATATATATATATATATATATATATATATATATATGTGTGTGTGTGTGTGTGTGTGTGTGTCTGTGTGTTTATTTCAGCATCAACACCAAATCACTGACATGTACAAAATAGAAATAAACATTTAAAAATAAAATAAAATAAGAAATTTCCAGAGACACAGGGTATCAAACAGTCTTAAGAAACTAGAACAACGGCCGTCAGGGAAGATGATACACATCCTATCTTGCTGACCATCGTCTACAAAATATTAATGTCATGTTTAATGCAAAATCAACTTAAATACACACTTTAGCTAAGCAACAATTCTAGCTGGACATTTACACAAAAGAAACCAAAATTTAGTAATTTACAAACCATCAAACAATATATATTTGTAACGTTTAGTGAATTCTGCTAGGGACCTCGAACTGTGAATATCAGGAGGTATTTGGTTCCAAGAATTGATAAAGTTATAGACATAAGATTAAAAAAATTCTGAAGTTGTTCTAGAACACAAATAATTGGTCTCGGAGAGTCTTGTATTATGCACAAACGAGATCTGATTAGCAATAAAAATACATTTTATGGATACATTTTAGTCAGATCGGGGAAATTGATACATTTAAAAACAAGTTTACTACATACTGGTAAACTTGTTTTTAAATGTATCAATTTCCCCGATCTGACTATGTCAGTATCCATAAAATGTGTTTTTATTGCTAATCAGATCTCGTTTGTGTATAATACTAGACTCTCCGAGGCCAATTATTTGTGTTCTAGAACAACTTCAGAATTTTTTTAATCTTATGTCTATAACTTTATCAATTCTTGGAACCAAATACCTCCTGATATTCACAGAATTTAAGCTCTGTCAGGCAGACTTTTTTGAAATTTTAGAATAAAACACTTCCAAGAATAATTTCTATAGCACAAGAACATTTTATTGCAAGAGTAAGAACGTTTTATTTACATTTTTAGATTAAATTTGTTAGCTCTTTCATAAATAGTTATTTATTTTTAAGGATTACTCTTTATTAATATACAGGAGAGATAAATGGCCTTTAATTTTATTTAAATGCGTAATACTGAACATATTAAGTAAATTTTTATTGCATCTCCTGTGGATTGGATAAACATTAAGGGCCTAAATAATTTCAAATTTATTTATCAATAACTACTGCTGTCAGTGATTTTTCAAATACTAAGGAAATGTTCAATGAAGTATGAGATGTTTTTTATTACTAGGACATTTGTCTTATCGACTATTGTAAAATATTTAAAATTTTAAAAAGCTATTATAATGTAAAATTGTAAATATTGTGGATTATTACTGTACTACTTTAAGAAGTGGATGGTGTTCCTCAGTTTCGCTTCAAAGCGAATTATATAATTTTTAAATTTATTAAATTGAAATGGGATTTCTTAGATATCACTTAGCTCAATATTATAAATAATTTTAAAAGTTTGATTTTAAAATTTGCATAATAAATGGTTGCTTGAAGAAATATTTAATTGTTATAATGCAAAATATTTTTGTAGACAGTAGTATGTACATAATATTAAATAGAAGGACACACTAGCAAGCCTTTATATAATTACCTCGAAAATTGTATAAATATTGTATGGAATAGTACCGCTGTGATATTATCTTTATGGATTACCGTGACTGATATCAATATTTGGATATTAAAAGCTGAAAATGGATGATACAAGTGTTAAAGTAGCTGTACGGTAAGTAGTGGCTTGCTATGCTGTATATATATAGTAACATGTTTATGTACTATTTTAGTAGCGCCTGAACTTGAAAAGTAACAATTAATGATGAATTATCTGTGCATTTATATTAGAAATTGACTATATAATATTTTATAAAAGAAGAAGAGCAAGATAGGACATGTGTGGAGAGGGGGCTGGAGTTATGGCTAATAAGGCAATATTTAATAGAAACAGAGGAACAATTTTGCCCGTGCTGTGTCCTTGTTGCTGAGGAATAGACCAACAGTGGACTCCATGTATAGTAAAAGGTGACAAAGCACCAAGATCCAAACCAAAAACAGAAACGGCATTCGGTTGGTGATCACCTAGGCTCCAGAAATTGCTACAAAATTTTCTAAAAGGAATAGAAGGAATAGTTTATTCCGACCCCAGTTAGACTGGGATTCGAGAGATGATGATGATAATGTTGAGTCGGAGCAAAGAAGCAGGGTTTAAAAGGGATTAGATGAAGAAGACTAGGGATACTAGATGATTTACTAAACTAGTTTCATTATACAAATTAAAAAATAAGATTTTTGCAAGAGGTATGCTGCGTCCATTGTAGCGAAACCTCTACATGTAAAAATTTTAAAGGGTCGACTGATGTAGTGAACTAAATTATGTTAAGATATGTTAAATTATTGGGTGATATATTCAGATAAGTTTTGCTCTTTTCCCAAAATGAATTAGTCTATAATTACAATGTGTATAGGATTAGGAATTGAAAGCTGTAATAATAATAATAAATAATAATAATAATAAGTGCAATTATAAAGCCCCACAATATTATAAGTAGCCAAGGAGGAGTTTATTTTAAGATTATATCTTAGCAAATTCTCAGGGTCAAAAATATCTAGTAGGGTCTAGGCTATGCCCTGATTTCATCTGCAGAGCTCTGAGCTCTCTTAACCTAATAAAAACTTATATAGACTAGGCATAGTGCATGCACTATATACATATTTGTTGTAACCGATGAGGGATAGCATACCCATTATATGTCTACCCACCAGATATTCTACAACATAACAGCATACTGGGTCAGAAAGCACACATGCTTGTTGAAGACATTTTGATTCCGTTATATAAACCTTGACAACCCACCCCACCTTTCCCCTCTCATAATTTTTTCATTTTCTCAAATCTGCCTCTCTGTTTATCTAATTTGAATCATTTGATTTCATTTTTATTATGACACGCAAGCCTTATAGAATTATTGACGGCGGGATTTAGTTGTGCGTCAATATATAATCAAAGTTAATCTACACGGCCTCAGCTAGTACTTTCTGGGTGACCACCTTGGAAGACCGAGTGTTGACAACTTTGAAGGAAAATTTTCCAGGGTGATGCAAGGTTATTGTTAAATCCGCGCCGGCTGCAATTGATGCGCCGTCAAAAGACGACGATTACTATTAACCATGGAGAGGAAAGAGGAAATGGGTCTTAAACAAGCATCTGTGCTTCCAGCCCCAGTGTGCCGTTATGTTATTTGAATGTTTTTATTGTGAATATTTGAGGTTTCCAGTGAGAGCCAATGCAAGGAGCCAGCAATAGCTCATAGGTTTTTAGCAACTACGAGCCTATGAGTTGGCTTTACAAAAACACTTGAAGCTGAACGTTGTGGATTCCAATTTAATATTGCTAAACGCCTGTGCGATGTCCTAGAAGAGTGTAGTCAATAGGGTAGACACTTCTGAGTCATATTAAACTTAAATATCAATTGTAGTGACCTCTCAACGCCTATTCAATACGAACCGGGGTCGAATGCAGTGCAACGTCCTTTAGAATGAAAGTAGTCTGTACTATATGCCCCTCACACTTTAGTACAACCTCAGTTCAATGTCCGTTGTATCGCTCGATGAAGGTGTAAGGTGAAAGAAGGCCACTTCGACATTTTAAAACAAAAATCGTTGTTAGCTTCATTGTCTTTTTATATAAACGAAACGAAAAGAGTTCATTAAAAATGAACTCTTAACCGATCGTCAAAGTTTACTTTAGAGATTCAGTAGTTAATTCTAGCGGTAAATTCCGAGCCTTATTAGTATACATAAGTACTAATAACGTCAGAGTGCATTGCAGATCACAATTAATAGCAGGAAATTAATCAGCAGTGGGTTCTGATGAACAGTTAACAGTTTAGCGCTACCATTAATTCCTGCATCGTATTGTAATAGTATCAACCAGCATGGATATAAAGTAGACTAGTAGAGTTTCACGAGAATTAATCTCAACAATTTATAAAATTTGATATTGAAAATTTTATAGCACTGTCAGCAAACCATTCATTAATAAAATATGTTTAGAGTTTAATAAAATGTTTGTGCTGTGTGTGAAGAATCTTGTCCTCTATATAGTCATCTATCTGGGCCTCTCTTATTCTTTTTGCTGACTCTTTAATTAGGAATACGGAGCGACTATATACAGATAAACCACCGGCTAGTATTTGTTACACATTAGTATCAGAATTAGACGCTAATACTGAAAGACAATTGCAATACAAGGTTAACTTTTTCTTGAACGAAGACCTTATTTCGATGTAGAACAAATGGACTTGCGATGCGAGCAATCTATTGGACTAATAAAAGAAGCTCAAGATTAAATATCGAGGGATTTATAAGCCTTAACTTTGCATGGCAATTTACTGCCAAGCACTGAATCATATAAACAGTATGTATGTATGTATGTATGTATGTATGTATGTATGTATGCATTGAATGTCTCAATAGCGCAATGGTTAGAGGTGCAGATTTCATGAAGTTTTAAATGACAGATCCTAATGTGAATTGAACCCTCGTGGGTTCTAATCCCACCCGCGCTAATCTGAGAGTAAAATCTCGGACATTCACTGGACTGGCTACACGGAAAATGGACAAAATTGCCTAACGGATTTAACATGTGGCATTAAAAGTGATAGATATAAACGTAGTTGATCATTTCACTATAATGTGTGTTATTATTATTATTATGTCGAGGTCTACAATGATCTCCCAGTCTCTGCAATCTCTTGCACATTAAATCATAGGCCTCACTCTCCAACCTCCTGTGAGAGGAGGTAAATTATTAACAGGCTGTAGTTTATAGCAACCACAGAACGGACCATGCTTTCTGCTACTCTTTCATCACATCGTTAAATACATCGAACCGGCTTTACACGGACTCAGCTAACAGCCATTCACAAAACTCTCTGTTAGCTGAAATCACAGAGATGATCTCTTTAAATATTTGGTAATTGTACTTGCTACTATGTACTGGTACCGGGGTGGATCGATTCTGATATCTACACTTATGACAAATAAACATTGGGATTTGAACTTGTTGGTTTCAAGTTCAAATCCCAATGTTTATTTGTCATAAGTGTAGATATCAGACCTCAATGCCACCTTAACGTCCTTAAGTTCTACTTTAGCCAAACATAAAAGATTAATTTAAACTGAATGCCAACCTTCGTTTAAACTCTAATGTCCAAGTTGCATCTTTAAACCATGAATCACAAAGTTAATGTTCAAGTCTCGCCCTATCAATTAACTAATGTTATTTTTTACTTGACGAATGTTTCGCCAACATGTTACAAATTAATTATGCTTTTAGTCTACGGCTTAAGTAAAGATTTCAATAACGCGTCGCTACCACAATGGCTGGCAAATTATTTTTGATTGACAGTAGTTTAATTACATAATAAACAAGTTCTAATCTCTTAAATGTATGACTCAATCTGCCCATAGAATATGAGGATATACACAAATGCTAATACTTAGGCCTGATGCTGTGCGCTTTTAATAAAAGATCTGCAACATTTCAAACTATCAGCTCTTAATGCCAGCGTCTGATCACAGTTCTTACTGCTGCCAATTGCCCTCAGGTAACGAATTAAAAAGTTATATTAGACCGTAGAGGTGTTGTAGGCTTATGCCGCTACTGTTTTTAGTTTGCTTGAATTTTCATAGACATCATCAAGCCAAAGCTAGCAGCATCATTGCTAATTGAAATTTCTTTTCTTATTATCGAATCAGTGTCAGAGGCCTTCCTAAATATGGACTGATACAGTACTGGTGCTTACATCTAAACGGATGTCAGTATAGCACTGTAGAAGCTAGATGTGTAATCACATTATGTGTGTATGTATGTATGTATGTGTGTATGCATATATTAATGTATGTATGCATGTATGTATGTATGTATGTATGTACTATGTATGTATGCGTGTGTTTATATACATGCAATACATCTATATATATATATATATATATATATATATATATATATATATATATATATATATATATATATATATATATATCTGTATTTATTACTTTATTATTTTCAAGAGATAGTAGAATGGAGATTGACGATAAAATAGAATAATTAAAGGACAAGGGAAACTAAGGTTGTTAGATAACTTGAAATTTGATAAGATATGCTTATATAAATTGGAAGCCAAGAAACGAAGAGAAGAGAAAGAAATGGAGTTTTACTATTTGACCTTGCCACTACGCGGTACAAAGAGAGAGAGAGAGAGAGAGAGAGAGAGAGAGAGAGAGAGAGAGAGAGAGAGAGAGAGAGAGAGAATGAGAGAGAGAGAGAGAATGAGAGAGGGAGTGAAGAGAGAGAGAGAGAGAGAGAGAGAAAAAAAGAAAGAGGGAAGAAAAATGTATATACATGTATGTATAATTGTGTATATAATGCAATGTTACAGAACCGGAGCCAAATGTTTTTAATTGTCTAATCAGAATATAATTTGTTACATTTAACAGACATACAGGGGCGTGCATTTGAAAGTAACGTTAACTAGAATTTGATACTCACTGAGCACTTCGCGAAGACATTGATTTAAATACTGCAAACAGTGGATACTGGTTTAATAAAGTTAGATGTTTCAGTAGAGGACAATGCTTGCTGAAATATACTGAGGATAATTAATGTGCGGAATTATGCTGTATGCTGTGATTTATATTCTTATCACTGGCTGCACACTGCATATTTTTAAATATTAATGTTTGCCGGGAGATTTGCTGATTGCTGGCTCCGAGTTGTTATTATTGTTAATTAATATTCTGATTGCTTCGATTGACAGGTTATTTCTCTTGTCGCGGTGGTTTTATATATATATATACATGTATATATATATATACATATATATATATATATATATATATATATTACAATATATAATATAATATATATATATATATAATATATATATATGTATATATATATATATTACATGTATATATATATACATACATATATATATAATTATATATAAGATATATATATATATATATATATATATATATATATAATATATATTATATATATATGCGACTACATATAGGAAATAAGATTTATATATATATATATATATATATATATATATATATATATATATATATATTCATGCGACTACATATTAGGAACAAAAAGCCGTTGATATAATCAAGGAACCTAATGATGTTACTCATGAGATTAAATATCTTTTTATAGCTCCTCCTCAAGCATGTGACAGTATTGTATTGCATGTAGGCCTAACTATAACTATAACTATAAATGTTTTAATTTATGATTATGATATTCGTGTGATGCATAGAAATTAAAAACATACAAGGTTAGAGAGTATATATGCCTACAGTGGTTTTGTATCCTGTAAACATATTTGCCAGATTTTATGGCTATTTTAGTCTCTTCAAACAAAAGTTGCTGCTAATCACGTATCACATCCGAACGGAAATAGAAGCCATTGGTGGTAACTACGCTTCAATTCATATCGTTTAAAAATGAACTTGATTGCCTTCCATGAGAGATCGCTCGAAAGAAAACTCTATATGCCTGCAAATATGCCTGCAAACAAAAGTTTATAGGTCCTCAGCGCGCCTCAGCAAAAGTTTACAATTTTTAATTCTATAACTCTAGACACAACTGCCCGACTGTACTCTATAATTCGATTAGCTGGAGATTAGCTGGTTTCACGCTAGATCAGACTAGCACAGGTAAAGCGCTTATGCTTGCAGGGCATTAAACACTTGGCTTATAATACTGTGTGTACAGTATCGTCCTGTATCGGTAGGGTTCAATAAACAAAAAACTGCTTTTCTTTATGACTACGGGAGAATTGCTACGTGAGCGCTGAGCAAATAACGCCTAATAGTTTTGACTCTTTTAAGTAGAAGGCTGCCAGTGTGTGTGTGAATTGAATTGCATAATGCAATGCGGTAACGTAGATATAATTTACCGAATGGCAGAAGCCGTTTTACTGTCTCTCATTGTTATCAGCAAATAAGTTGAATTGTTTGGATGTGATTGTAGAAACACTTCATCTAGTTCAGTGCACGTTGTTAAAATCGAACGCAAACAGTTTTGTTTTCAAACTGCCTTCGTCGCGCATCTTTTTTGGCAAGCAAGAGAAGAATTAGCCGGTTATGATATAATGTGATGTAATATAGTGTACCGTAATGTAATTATTCGGATTGTATACACCTATTTACCATTTTACTCTGTTCTATACTGGTAATTATAGATCACTATGAAAAGTATTATAAAATTATATAAATAGTTTGCCAAGGTTGACACCTTGTGCAAAGGTTGTGGGTACTATTTGAACCATACATACATTTTTCCTGTTCTATTAAGATTTGGCCTACTAACCTTTTTCTTGGGGCTGATCTGAAATCGTGGGATTCTCTTCGCTCGCTATTGAATCAAACCCACGGGACACTTATGTGCGACTTTAAAAAACTAAAACACACGCATTCTAGTGAAATGATCAACTATGTTGATATCTATAACTGTTGAGACCAAATGTTTAAACCGTTAGGTAATTTAGACCATGTTCCGCGTAACCAGTCCTGTGAATGTCCGAGATTTTACTCCCAGATTAAAAAATCTAGAATCTAAATAATACTTATAGGCAACTTACTGTACGTATAAACATTACGTATAAATAGTGCATATATACTATGTGATTTTGTGAAGGGATTAACTTGTTGATTTAACAAGTGCTCCTATGGAGCGAGAAAGCAGACTTTGAGTATGAATATGCACCTTGAACCTGCCACTTGGCAGTGCACTGAAGAAGAAAATATATTATGTATATATTTGACGTATGCATATTACGTATAAATATTTGGCATGATTGTTAAGTATACGTATTAGGGCATTTCTAGGTTTAATGTAAATGCTGTTATTGCTATTTATATTGCTGTAGAGTGCGACCGCAGTTGGCTAAGGAGAGGATCGACATGTGTCAGATTTGTACTAATATAGTACCAGGCGAGCCCCAGATTGTACTTGGTAAGGACAAAGCATTCACATTCGACTTTGTCTTCGACATAGATTCTACACAACAGAGCATATACAATCACTGCAGCAAGGAGCTCATTGATGGGTATGAGATTATAGTCAAAACTGATCGCAATATTCAATTTGGAATTGTTTATCGCCTTATTTTGCACGGAAAATTCCAGAATTTATTATTATTGTCAGAATTATTAGTAATTAAGTGCTTTTAAACTATTATTGTAAGATCACGGAGCCATGGGTTCTAACTGGGCTAAGCTGTATAGCTTCTTTGTATCAGATGTTGAAAGATCTGATTTGTGAAATATTTATTTATGATTTAAATACTGTGATTTCTAAAACAAGTGGAAAATCACTAAAAATGTAAATTTTGCTATGGCCTATGTTTTAGTTGATCTTGAAATATTTTAATTTCTTTGCTATACATAACTAAATAGTTAATGCCTATGCACAAGGTCGTGCAAGATTTGAATACACAAGTCTGCATTGAACAGACACTTCCCCGATATCTTTCACGCATCGTTTCTGCTTTCAGAAAGTGAATGATGTATCGCCTGACGCAACGTATTACCGCTTGTGTATGCTTAATACGTGTGTTGTTGTTGTTGCTGTTGTTATTGTGGTTTTCCTTGAATTTACAGCAACCACACATGTCCAAGCTGGTATTTTAGTCTATTCGATCTGGTAATATTATGATGTATGTTGGGCTATCTGTTGTTGCTCAATACCTGTGTTATAAGTAAAAATGGATCCTTGTACAGTGTAGATTGTACATGTACAGTGAACATATTTCTACATTTGATACGGCTTAATTTTCATATTTATACTATTTTACACTTTAATCTCGTAGCTGTAATATGACACTACTCACACGTGTGTCCTTTAAGCTGCTTTATATCTTATTGAGAATTTGATTTTGTTTTCTATATTTTTATTTTAGAACGTTCGAAGGCTATAACGCAACAATCTTTGCCTATGGACAGGTCAGTATGAAATTATAAATTAGTTTATTTGACTAACTGTATTCTATACTTCAAATTATAGCCAAAATTAATTACTTTTACTCTCCTATATATCCGTGTATACATGTGTATGTATAGTAGACCTATTCTATATTATAAAGTATAAACAAGGCAAAGGTTAGTGGGTCAGGTATGTAAGTAAATCGATAAATACGTAACGCCTGCCTTCTCGCTGATATACATTATCTTTCGTTACTATTGCCTGCTATTCTATTCTCGCCATATTTTAAAGCTTTCTGTGTGAGAGCGATTTTGTTTAGTTTTAAAGCTAGATCAAGACTTTATGCTATTGTGATGCTGAATCTAAACTTTTACAATTTCACGAATGAATTTGGAAATTTGACTGACCAGCATAGTGAGCTGCTCATCATCGAGACTGATTACAAAATTTTTTTGCTCCTTGCTCACTGAGAGCATAAATTTACAGAAATAGACGAGTCTGCTTTTAGTTAATATTCGTTGTGAGTGATTTCGCAGTATGTCCAATCTTATAAATGGAAAGATATTTTCGCCGATAGCAATTCTTAGAATTTGACTTTAATTAATTAAATCTAATTATATTATTGAGTTTAATTAGTCTCTTTCACAATATCATGTTTGTAATGATCATTCAGTTGTAGTTATGATTTATGAATTGTCACTTTTAAGATATATAGACGATTAATGTAAGAAAATTAAGATCATGGATTTGTGATAATTTAGGCCTATATCAATATTCAATTTAATATCAATAAAAAAAATTATAAAAAATTAATATCAATTATTAATTGTATATATATTGAATGTTTAATTACAAGTCAAGAAGAACTATATGTATTTGAGAGCAGTTTACGTAGGTGTTTTTTCGGATCAATATATCAGCCATGGTATTAAATAGGCCTGGAGGTTATATGTTGTTGTGTGTGCAACTGCCTGCAGTGTAAAAAAATTAACATTTGTTGCCATAGAGAACCTACTTAATCGCTCTCAAGTGTGTTTAAATGTGGTCAGAATAATCGGCAAACCAATAGTCGTCAAAAAGATTAACTATATCAGCGATTTACGGACGTAAATTTGATTTGACTGTGAAATGATTGAACATTCACTGATGACCGATTTATGACTGTGAGGATAGACATTGAACGGGGATAGGCTATTAAGTCCTAATTATATATTGTCTGTTGGGCCTGATAAGTGTGAAAAAATCACACTTATTCTCTTCGCCACTGGCTCCAGCCCGTGGCGAAGTCGGTAAGATATTCGACCGCGACAGTATGTGCGGGGTTCAAATCCTGGGCTCGCCCTTCACTGACATCGCTTTCGAGTGATGAAACTGACGTTAGCATTAGCTTTACCAGCTTTTAATAGATCGACCGTAAACGACATGTGTATTGTAAGAACTAGCAATGCTGTGCTGGATATGCTTGTTTTGTCTCACAGTTCTATGTTGCTAGATGAACTGGTCGCTCAAATCGCAAACTGGCAGCGGTCTAGTCTACCGCAGTGATTTGTGGCCTATGGCTACTGTGCTAATTAACTTGCAATGTGTATTAACTCTATATTATGTTCTTATATACTATATAGAGTATGGCTACTCTTTGATTAACTATCAGCGTTTTGCACTGAATGAAACCTGGTGCTCATTCTATGTCAGCATATATGCGGATAAAGTGGAGCTACTTTTAATCCGCAGAGGCCAGAAAATCAGTTCAGATGGAACGATATCAATCCTTTAATCCATGTAGCTGCAAATTGATTAGCTTATCTAGCTGAGCCCAGTTGTTCTTGCTTATATTGCTGAGAGTGGCTCAACAGGAAGTTGGGTTATGATGTATACGGCTTCAGCTTCCGTGAATTCTGCACTGTAGAGGCATTATTGGATGAGTCAAGAGTTTAGATGCGATAGACCGTTGGAGTTGTGATAGGTTAAGCGATATTGACGTTCAATATCTGCCTGTAGTTCTTTATCTGGAAGTCCATGAACTCTCGGCTTGCTCCAGTCTATGCAGGCTGGCATCCAATGGTAGGATTATGACCAATACTGAGGAGGGGAGGCAGCTGACTAATTTAATTTTGCGGAATGTGGTGATATTGAAATTTATTTCCCCCGTGTTGTGTCCGGGTTGTCTGAAGAATTGACCAACCGGTGACTGCACGTGTCGTATAAGGCGACTAAAGCACTAAGATCCATACCAACGTCAGAAAGGGCATTCGGTTGGTGAGCGCCTAGTCTCCAGAAATTGCTACAAAGATTTTAACGAATGGAAGTCTCAAATAGGGGATTGGCTGGTGGTATGGTGTAGGACAGAGAGGATTTGAGAAAGTCTACTCCTATCGCGACCCTGGTTAAACTGGGATTCAAGGGTAGATGATGATGATGATGATGATGATGGTGATGATGATGGTGATGGTGATATTGAAATTAGTTGAATTACTTAAAACATTTGTACCTTACTGGTTTACAAATCTATAATTGCACCCAGAGTAAACCCAACTAGAATATATACACCTTTAGGCTGTTTTACACGACCAGAAAGCACTTCTAAGTACCTAGACAGAAGAAAAAAGAAATCCTTAACAGTTCGATGAGATTAACGGGTTTTTCAAAATCACTCCTATCGTCTCTCAGAAGTTTGATATTTTATATACCAAGCTTGAATTGTGACTTTGCGCTGATCTATAAGACTTTGCAAATTCGTTTAACTTGTGTTTTGAAAGTAAATTTCTGCTCTCTTTAAAACGTAGTCTTGATTTGCGCCCGGTGTGTTCTTATCATAGGCTTGATGGTGGCTGATGTTTTATTATTGAAACCTGATATAGTATGCTGTTAGTCGTTTTATGATATCTAACTTCTTGCTACTTCTTGCTGCTTCTTTTCTCTTGCTTTCTTGTTCACTTCAAAGAAATATTTTGGCTATACAATTCAATCTGTTTAGCCTATAATATTCTATATAAATACATGTAGTAGAAATCCCTATTTTGGATTTTTAAGGTATTATGGTAAATATGATAAATCTTTATTTTAAATTATTTATTTTTTTAACAATAGGAAGACCTACGTAATCTATTGTTAGCCAACTATTTTCTAGCATATTCATAGTGTCATTATATTAAGAATGAGTTTGGCTATTTAATCTTGGAAACATTTATTGTAAAGTGGTATATGCTATGTTGTTATCTAATAAACATTTCTCTCTCTCTTTCTCTCTCTCTCTTTATTATTAGAATTTATATTATTTATTGCTACCTAAAACTCTCTACTACGCCGTATTGATTTGATACAGTCGTGTTAAAAGTTTATGGTCGGAGAAGAAAATGAGCTTTGAATATTCTTAATACCTCAGTAATTAATTAATAATTAATATCCTGCATACAACCTGAGAACGTAATCTCCAACCACAACAGACATATATATATATATATATATATATATATATATATATATATATATATCTTAGTGTACTGTGTAATGGCAGGTCCATGGTATATAACGCCTCCACTCTTCTTTGTCTTTCGCTTTCCTCTTCATGTCCACATATGAGTGGGTCTTTAAATCATCTAACATACCTAGTCTCGTCCTGCCTCTGGCACTTATTTCTTACAACAGACATATACATATATATATATATATATATATATATATATATATATATATATATGTATATTATATATATATATATATATATATATATATATATATATATATATATATATATATATATAATTATATATACTTCTTTTTAACACTGCACTCGAGAGCCAAAGAAATTATCGATCCACGAAACGACGTGGGAATATATTACAAGGAAAAGTTATTTAATGTCCTTTTCTCGTGGACCTGAAACTCTAATTCTAAACTCTAATTCTGAAAAACTCTAATTCTGAAACTCTAATTCTGAGCATTACTTTGAATTTTGTTTATCAGATTGATTATTTCACATCTCTATGGTTTGTAAATTTGTTCAAATGTCTGTGTGTAAATAAAATTCTATTATAAGTACCGTATTGATTAGTCAGTGGTATGCTTTCAACATTATGTCGGTATCTAGTTATTTATATACATGTATGTTGTTGTTCGTAAGCTAAGAATTTGAACTCGATACATGCGCGGAATGCTGTAGTAAGTGATTGTTTCATTTAAATTAATCTGCGAGATATGACGTGATCACAGATGTACCTGTTTAATTCAGATCTTTGTGCTTGTATGGCTTACGCGTATCTAATGACTGGGTATAATTGGTATGCTCTCGGTGTGCTGCACTGGTTTATATATAGGTTAATCTTTCAAAGTAAAACTACGTTTGCTTACGGTAATGCTAATGCGCAGCGTTTTACCTGCCGACTCTTCAGTCTTTTGAAATGCACCAGATAGCTAATGTATTCAGATGACCATCTTATATGTGGTAGTACAGTTTATCAGTGGTTTGTTATCCTTTCATAGCAGTCGCTTAGTTAAGTATGATACTATGTTAGCGGGTATCAGTGCTGATATATTATAATCTAAATCTATATTATAATCTAAAGCTTTAATATTCGCTCCATAATGTAAAGTAATTTGTGTGACTAAAATAACCCGTAATCCGACAGTATAAAATGATTGAATAAATTAATCAGTCAATCAATGCAATATAACCAGTCAG
The DNA here is from genome assembly GCA_905160935.1 of Enchytraeus crypticus. Classification (NCBI taxonomy): domain Eukaryota; kingdom Metazoa; phylum Annelida; class Clitellata; order Enchytraeida; family Enchytraeidae; genus Enchytraeus; species Enchytraeus crypticus. Next base: position 620,277 of record CAJHZI010000548.1, on the reverse strand, counting down.
TCATTAATGAAGCATAATTAATTCTCTTTAAATCTATGAAAACTTTGGTTAGTTAACATCCTACTACATGTATACACGTCTCTCTTTTAGTGCAATACCTACTGGCAGGTCCATGGCGTATAACTCCTATAGGTTTAACTCCTATATTTCTGCCTTTGTCTTTATGTCAATATATGAAATTATGAATTAGATATCTAATCATCCAGCATCCCAAACCTCGATCTTCCTCTAACCTTTTTTCCTTCCATTCTTCCTTCTCTCTCTCATTCTTCCTTTTCTTTCTCTTCCTTCTATTACCTCTTTATTACTGTATACACGTACATACGCATATACACACGCACTTATATATATATATATATATATATATATATATATATATATATATATATATATATATATATATATATAATATGCGCACACACACACCCGCACACACTATTTATTATCATTTATGTAATAATTATGTACATATGTATCTAATGCTATATGCTGTTAATATATTAGCTTGATATATAATATCAGCAATGTACATATATCAAACTGTTTATTATCCGATGTATGGTCGGCTTAGCTGACGCCTTAACAAAGACCCAATAAAGTTTGGTATAGAGAGAAGTCCTCGCAGGTATAGAAATGGTACAAAGGAAGAAGACAAACATTGTATTTGGTCGTGAGTGTGTAAGTCTATATCGATTGTGCAGGTGACACTGTCAATGTATCGTATACCAGCACTGAGCCGTTCATAGGCTATGATATTATATATTATAATTCAGGTTCTCTACAGTTACTGTTTTGACTGAATCATGGTAGCCGAGGAAGCGAATGAAAATGGTTTATACGTGTATATATAGAAAGCAAAAAGCGGAGGATTTATTATCATGGCTTTAGCTTTAAAATGCGCTCACTTGCACCTCTTCTTTCACTTTCACCTCTTCTTTCACTTCCACCTCCTCTTCGGAAAGGCGAGATTTGGCGAGATATGTAAGAGATTGAGATGCAATATATAAAACCTCGTTATGTGGAATATTGTGAATGAAAGTAAAACTCAGGGAAGCGAGGGGGACTAAGCCCCCCTAAATCAGGGTTTGTCTTTTGCCCAGGTGAAACTGGTTTTGCCTAGCCTAGTTGGTAAAATCGGGTTAAAATTGGTTGAAGCCGGCCAAAAATATACAAAACTGAGCAAAACTATGAGCCACAAAAATACCCCAATTGCTTCTTTATGATCTTTGTAGATACGTTATAGGCCTATACCGTAAACATAAATGGTACATATACTACATAAATTATATTATCGGAGGGGCATACTTTCGAGAAACGAAATACCAGTGCCATTCAAGATCAGTTACCTATTGTAACTTTCGCTTGTGCTGTCTTTGTGCCGATCATTGATGGAGACTGACTTTGTGAATCACGTGGTATGGGCAGAGTTTTGCGGGGTGCGTATAATTATAGACAGGTGGGTGAGTGCTATATATCTGCCGTGTGATTAACGCTTCAACATCTTCAACTATTCCACGACTGGGTCAGTACTCTGAGATGAGTGATGCGTCTTTATCACATTCCATTCGTTATACCCTTCTGGGTCTGGTGTAGTCTCCATTGCATTGTCTTCAGTGCTTCTACACTTAACTAAATTGGCTAATCATAAAACACATATTGCTGATTTTAAGCGCGAGTCCTTCCTAATAGCTGATAAATCATTTTCTACGTATTGTCATTTATTTTCTACTTATTTTTATTTATTTTCTACGTATTTTCATTTATTTTCTACGTATTTTCAGTTTATTAGCTCTTAGTTTCATAGTTTATAAACTGATGAGAAATAAAGCAGAAACGATCTTGACTCTAATCATTATATGGTAGATTTTTTGCATATTGATCACGTGTGTTGTGTTTCACGTTTGAAATTTTTTATTCTCGGTTGAACATCGAGTTATCGGTGTGTTTGGTAAGAGAATACGATTGACCTCTATAGCCTGTTATGATTCAGAAGCTACATCTAGCAGAAGGTTACGGAACGTGGTCATGGAGAGAGGGGGGGGGGCAATTATTGATAAATATTTCTTGTACGAGATGAGTTGCACTGCATAGACTTGAACGTACAGTGTATCAGATTACCGGCTGTGGGCTTTGTTGTATGAGTGAAGATGAAGGTGTTCAGCTAGATAATTGATGTTAGGTGATCAGCTAGATGACTGATGTTAGGTGTTCAGCTAGATATTTGATGTTAGGTGATCAGCTAGATAACTGATGTTAGTAGATCTAGTAAAAATGAACTTCATTCCTAAATTCTATCCTAGAATACTATCGGCTGCTAACAGTATATACTGTCTTTACATTTATTAGTTTATACTTATTTTTATGATGTCAACGACTGGTTTACTGAACTGAAGTAGTAAAAATAACTTCGAAAACAAAAGACAAAATATCTTTATATGACAAAATAAGAGTAAACGTGATATCGTGTTTACTACTAGCAGTACTACTATCTCTTTATCCTATCAAAATTCACATACAGTAGTGCCCGTGGATGTCATTGTACTCTGGCTGGAAATTGACTTTTGGAAATTGACTTTAAATTTTCAATCTGTCTGCGTAATTGCTCTTATTATTTGCTCTACTTAGGTCACTACGATTTATTGAGCCGGCTGCAATTACGTTAATATGATTTTGAGTTTTATGAGCACATCGGGTTTATTTGAAGCACTCGTATTATTTATCACCAGACATTTCGCTTATGATTATTGAACATGGTGTAGATGCTGAAAGAGAAGAGATTATGAAACGATTTCAGTTCATTTGAAGTGAACTCTTCAGATTCACTGATACTGCACTCACTGCTCTGATGTAACTGTACTTACTATTTGCCGATAGAGTTTTTTGTGATATATGAGCGCAGATCTGTTGCTTGGCTTATGTATGGTTTTGATAGGCTGTCAGATTTCAAACGAAAGTAGTTGTCAAATACTTGTCAGTGTAGAGTTGCCATTTAGAATACTAAAAATTCTTGGAGTTTTCCTGGAAGATAAACTCGTGCAGTGTTATTTTAATTGTTTTGAGCCAATATCATCGTTTTAACTCCAGCTTAAGGCACATTAGCGAAGAATCGAACTGGAAGTCTAACATTGATAGAATTGATTAGAACATTAAGTTTTGAAGATTGCTACTGTATTATGAATAAAGGTTAGTTTGGAGACTTGTACCTTCTGATGTACTAATCACTTTTTATTAACCTTCTTTGAAATTGTTAATTTGGTTATCTTAGCAAAAATGTAGTAGCGAAAGCTTAATTAATATTTAATAAGCTCCAATACAAATTAGTAATGCTTTATCTGGAGAGGTCTTGGTGGAGAGGGCTTGGTTCTTAGTTGAATCGTTTTAGTTTGAAGTCTGAACGAAATATTTCGTGGGCAACTAATGGCTGGCTAGAGTATATTAGAAAGTTTAAGTTAAACTTTCAAGGATTTTTTTGCTTTAAGAATTAATTACTTTCTTTAAACAGTTTGCTTTCTAATTGAGAAATGTCAATTCAATTATGGGATATCCGGCTGTCGCAGTGAAATTCCTTGGCGCTTTTGCACTTGTCTCTCAAGTTTAGTCGGACATGTTCTTTCTACTGAAGTTGTAATTAGATTCTATTATCTCTTAAATTTTATGACGTTTTGAAAAGTCTTTCATTGTCCTTGTAGTGTAAACACTATGAAATTTATGTATGAAATATTATTTTTTGGGTTTGCTTGAACCGTTATTCTGGGTATTTTTAGCTGTAGTTCGATGGAATGGTTTGCTTTTTATGGTTCCTTTATGTTAATGTATAATGTTATAATATATAAATTAAGAAAAAAAACCTTTTCTGAAAATATTCAGTTTTCTGATTAAATTATTTACTCGACTAGTTAGCTAAATATTGTGAGACCTAGCTGATTTTATGCGACTTCATAGTATTTAATTACTTATAATTTTGCATAACTTAATGTTTATTTAAACCTTACACCAAGATTAGCATAACGAAGTGAAAAAGATCGATAAATGTATCATTATATCTAGTTCTATTTTCAATCTTATTTCAATACCATTTTCAATTTTTATTTTCAATTCAATGTTATTTTCAATATGGTATGAGACTAATTGCACGCGGTGATCTCTCGATTTCCTGCTGTCTCATTATTTATTGTTTTACTATTACGATTTGTTCATTATTTTACTTATTTCCAGACATGATTATTTATTTGACATCTCTCAGCTCAAGCCTTCTGTGTGACATTTAGTTTCGAGCGATGTTACTAATTGAGCTGTTGAACTGGGCGCAATTTTCTTGTTTGAAAATAATTAAAGTAAAACATCTTCTGGCATGCTAGCATTATCGAGGCGAATTTTATATTTTAATTCTTCTTGCTGATAAAGGGTTACTGTGCTCTTTACTGAACGAGTTGATCATTTAGATGCATTCTGGCTCCTTTGATCTGCTATTTTAACTGATCACTGAAAAGACTATCAGTTAATAAGAATTTATCTTCCGGTTTGTCATCCAAACTTATAAGAATTTAACTTCCGGTTCGTCATCCGAACTTGCGAAGGCTGTATAAAGGATGTGGATGACATGCTAAAATCTGAGGATTAAAGATGTAATGGACATCCTGTTGCTCAATTCCATTTTCTATACATGATAAGCTCATTAGTTTTAGTGCGTGTGATCTTTATTTAGTTTTATTTGTTCATAATTACTTTTGTAGGCAAATTTGTAGAATTAGCTGGTCAATTATAGCCAATGGAAAGCAGAAGACTGCTTACCTGAGATGACTCTGTATAATAATGAAGAGAATTCCGTTGTAGTGTTTTAGAGACAGCGTTGGTCAGTCGCCTCTGGCATCTTGCCCTTGTTTATTAGTTCAGGTGAATCCCTGCTTCAACTGCCAATTAATGGCAGATCTAGTTGATATAAAGTTTCTGCTATAACAACAGCTACATTACGCTTTTGTTTCCGACTGACGTGTAATTAGTTTCCCTGGGTGGGTCGTAGTATGTGAACAGACTAACTGAAAGCCGAGTGTTACTGATAGAAGATCAAAAGCTTTGTCATTGCGGGTCTTCATCGTGTCACCACTGCGGTCATCTTTGACAATTTCTATATCCAAAGATATTATTGAATCTTTGACAATTTCTATATCCAAAGATATTATTGAATCTTTGACAATTTCTATATCCAAAGATATTATTGAATCTTTGACAATTTCTATATCCAAAGATATTATTGAATCTTTGACAATTTCTATATCCAAAGATATCATTGAATCTTTGACAATTTCTATATCCAAAGATATTATTGAATCTTTGACAATTTCTATATCCGAAGATATTATTGAATCTTTGACAATTTCTATATCCGAAGATATTATTGAATCTTTGACAATTTCTATATCCAAAGATATTGAGCTCTTTCGATTGTGATGAAGAGTTTTAAATTGTAGTGTTTTGCTATTGTCTCTGTTTTTGATATGGGCAAAAATGTGCTCTCAACTGAGCGCGACAGTGAACTGTATAGAACCTGTGCACTGGACCTGTAATCTGGAAGTGCTGCACCGGATAAAATTGCGTTTATCCATATCAATACAGAACTTATTGGTTCGAAATCGCGGGTTCGAAACTGCGTAGCCACGTGGGTTTTTCTCTTCCGAGGGGCGAATAAAAATCAAGTCGTGTACACTTGGTGGTGTCAGGCCGATGGATAACCGACCTTAATGTTCCATTTCCTATCTAGTGCCCTCCGTGTCGACCCCGAATAGGGATTAACGGCACGATAAACGGAAGTTTTTTTTATACAGAACTTATTGGACACTGTTGTAATTCAGCAAAATGAATAGGACTGATAAATTGGTGGTTAGGGATTCGGTCATACGACAGTCTTGCACTAGCAGAGATCACGCAAGACTCTGTATTACTGATATCAATTAATGTTTAATAGATATATTATGTCAAGGCATCGTTACACGTAAAAATTATTTATGATGAATTGTAAAGTATAAAATGCTATACATATAATAAATACACACACACACACACACACACACACACACACACATATATATATATATATATATATATATATATATATATATATATATATATATATATATATATCAGATATATAAATATATATATATATATATATATATATATATATATATATATATATATATATATATGGAGTTCCAGTTTAAGCTATCAATTGCTCTACTGTGCCCATTATCTCTTGTACTTGTAGACAATTGCTCTACTGTGCCCATTGTCTCTTTTACTTGTAGGCAATTGCTCTACTGTGCTCATTGTCTCGTATGTTTCTAGACGGGCTCGGGTAAGACGTACACGATGGGTACGGGGTTTGACATGGGACTCGCCGATGAACTCATCGGTATCATACCCCGCGCTGTCGAGCATCTCTTCACCGGCATCGACACCAGGCGACGCGAGGCCCTCGAGCAGGGCCTGTCCCCTCCTGACTTCAAGGTCAACGCTCAGTTCATGGAGGTATGATTGATTTCACTCTAGCATTCCAATAAATAAATTTAATCAGTCTGTCAATTAATCAGTAAATTAATGTATCAATCAGTCAGTTATTAATTATACTAATCAATCAATAAATCGGTCGGTCAGTCAATCAGTCAGTCAGTCAATCAATCAATCAATCAATCAATCAATCAATCAATCAATTAATCATTCTAAAGCTGATATATGTAGCACATTTCCAACAAATCTCAGAAACCTTTTAAAGTGTGTTGAGTGTGTATTGCGTAAACCCGCTGTCTCAATCCACCAAGCCCAGGCTTAAATCCTCGTATTTAAATTGTCATTAGACGTGAGCGGCTGTAGCTTTACTTGTGTACTTTTGTTATCCAGTGACCATTGTGTTGCTGGCGGTATGTCCTGCATAATTTATTTGTTGAGGCGTGGCGGTCAAGAATTTAATTATTTTGTGTTTACGAGAGCTCTGACATATAAAGCGACAAGTTTTCGCGAGTGAATGTTAAGTTTTGCAGACTAGCGTCGTTTTTACACTTGTAGGCGAGCGGAGCCTAATTGAGGAGTGGTCGCCGAGAATAGGCTGTTTTTGTAATGACGTCCAGTTGTGTGGTGTTAACCTAGTGAATAATCCACTGTTATTTATAATTTATATCTAAAAATAGATGGTTTTATTACTATGTAAGATATTCTTTATTGTCGGTAAGATATTCGACCGCGGATCAGTATGTGCGAGGTTCAAATCTTGGGCTCGTCCGTCACTGACCTCGCTTTTGAGTGAGGAAACTGACGTTAACATTAGCTTTACCAGCTCTTTACTGTCTCTTCAGTGTGTGCTAGTGGTTTACATATAATTTCATCACCTGTGTACGGCAAGTTACCGGTATGAATGCAGCACAAAGGTGATGAAGTTAACCTGGCGATGCCTTGGCCTCTCTCAACAATTCTTTTAAATCTACAACAGACTTTGTCGGGTCGGGTATTTATCGCAATCTTTTCTAACAGTCACCCACGACATACTAAGATGTACTATTTAACCGACTATTTACCTGATTAGTTTCGAGATACTCTTTACTAATTTTTTCGAGTCTTTACATATTTATTAACTTTTATTTAGAACAAATTAGAATGTTCGTGCAATCCTGTATTGTTTACATATATGCAAACATAAATACAAAACATATTCAGTTATGCGCTGCCTGCTTCGCCCAATATTACTCATTACGTTTCTGTAGTTTTTCCTCTTCCTCATTTTCTTCCACCTGGCTAGGGATTTCTCTGAGATACGGTGTTACTTATCAAGCCGTCCTGCAGTGTTTAACTCAGGCGTCCAGGCGTCAATGGTGATAGAGAGATTTCTGAATTTCTGTGGGATATTAAATTAATTAATTAAACACGAAATGGAGTGAAATTAGAAGTTAAGTTGGAATGAAAGATTCCACGAATATATGCTGGACATTCAGAGTAATTGCGAATACACAGAGAGAGAGAGAGAGAGAGAGAGAGAGAGAGAGAGAGAGAGAGAAGGGAGAGGAGGGAGAGGAGGGAGAGAGAGAACACTTAGAGAGAACACTTAGAGATAGAGAGGGGAGTGGAGAGCAGAGAAATGAGAAACGAATTTCTGAAACTGACAATCTGGATATGCAACCGAGAAGTTAAACCGGAAATCTAAAGATTATTAACAATTATTTTGATATATTTTTACAAATTCATTCTAAATCACCTTTTAAGTTCTCGTGAAATTAGAGTTAGGTGTAAGAAATGAAATGAGACTATTTAGGAATTAACGTTCGCAGTTATTCATGCTACATAGCAAAAGTTAATTTACTAATGACAGAAGTGCTTAATATCCAATGCTTTAATATGAGCTCGATAACTGAAGCGCAGTAACCGTTTCAACAAGTATGAGTTATATTTAGCCGAGGTAAATGTGTATGAAGTATGGGATTGCATGAAACATTATATGAGTAGGTAGGAAGTTGAATCCCGGGATGTTAATACGACTGGATTGAGTATCTCCCCATCTGTTCGAAGATGTAATGACTTTAGTCAAAGTGTCGTAGTAACAGGGTGCTACGTACTTGTAATTGTTAATATATAATGTGAAGATATTGGATGGCGCTGACACTTTTTATGCTAATGGCGTCCCTGACATCTTCCTTGTATGAGGAAACGGACGTTAAATCTTTACTATATTTATTATTATTATTATTATTATTAAATTATCATTATTTTATTATTATTGTTATTATTATTATTATTATTATTAATATTTTACTTAATTAGACAATTATATCTAAACAATTATTATTATCCTGAAATCTGGATATTATTGTTGTTATTATTATTATTATTATTATTATTATTATTATTATTAATGTTTATAGATATCGGCGATTTGTACAACCTTTTCTTTAACAAAAATTGATTAACAGTGCTTACTATCATGTAATGACAATATTGATTTTAATTCAATCTTCGTAGCCGAATTGATTGCGGTGGATGGGTCTTCTCAGATGAATAATATTACTGTAAAAGGTGTTCGCTGAAATCATCGATTAGTAATTAGACGAGTCTGTAAGAGTAAGTCCTCGATAGTATAGTGGTAAGTATCCCCGCCTGTCACGCGGGAGACCGGGGTTCAATTCCCCGTCGGGGAGGAATATTTTTTTAAACTGTTTAGAGGATCGAGTTGATTGCGCTCTTTCATGCTAACACGCAGAAGATTATAATTCCAATTTCAGTGTCTCGGAATTTATCTTTTGCGTTATTATTGCTGACGATTAAACTAGCTCTTTCGCTGTATAAATACTTTCTATTGAAATTGGCGTAAATGTGACTGAATTTATTGAAGTTTGTTTGCTTTGAATGTGCTTTAACAATTTTCCGGACTTTCGCAATTTCGCGCGATGCTTTGAGAGTAAAGCACTGTTAATATTCCTCGTCAAGTTTCTTTTTCGACGAATTGAAGTCACTGCCGTTTGGTGTCCAGCTCGATGGCCTTAGTGCTCCTCAGCAAGCCACAAACCATTGTACACTGTTGCAGTTTACTGTCTATTATTATATTATTTCGTAAAATGTAGTGGTTTGAAAAAATAATAAATTGATGCTCTGTGCGGTCTTACACAACTCCAAAAAGGATGGAGTGTCTTACACAACTCCAAAAAGGGTGGAGTGTCCTACATAACTCCAAAAAGAGTGGAGTGTCCTGCACAACTCCAAGAAGGGTGGAGTGTCCTACACAACTCCAAACAGTGTGGAGTGTCCTACAAAACTCCAAACAGGGTGGAGTGCCTTACAGAACTCCAAACAGGGTGGAGAGTCTTACACAACTCCAAACAGGGTGGAGAGCAGGTCTCCAGTGATAAATACACCGCTTTAGTTTTATCAATGCATAGTTCTAGATTGATGTGAGCAAGCCAGGCTGATATCTAGTGGATACTCGCTGTGAGACGTTACACTGGTTTCCTTCACGCCGTTCTGCTTACGTCAACAGTAGCATTTCAAAACCTCCCATTTCTTCTGCACTACCTGCTGCTACCAGTCGTCCGTGGTACAGTGACTCAAGTAGTTTTCCGTTGATATAAAAATATTGAACCTAATGCCTTTACTTTGCTCCTTGAACGAAGTCATCATTTTAAACTTTATTTGTGTTATTATCTAGTTCTTTAGTTGATCAATGGTGTTCTCATTGGTGGATTTTTAATTTGATAACGTAAATTATGTCTAGTACTTTTTGTTGTGCACTTGAGTCATGCAGAAATTGTTGCTCGCAGTTGTTTAGAACTCTATCTGAGGTTATCTGATGCAGATGATAACATCTCCTTCAATGATTAGCTGCTGATCGTCGAAGATTTTTTCGCCAATGTTTTAATCGAGTTATCAATAAATGATTTGCTCTAGGCTACAACTCGAAGCTAATGCTAACTATCTTTAGGCCATTTGCAGTCAAATCTCTGAAAGAAACGATAGGTGCTAGAATTTGATTGATTTCTTCTGTTTGGTCTTCAGTTTAATCCTATTGTTTTAACATAATGCCAATATTTTTGTCCATTCCTCTTGTGACGTCCACCAGATCACTTTGGAGAGATTAACCGGTCGTTAAATCCTTATTGGTCGACCGTTCTTTGGTAGCTGTTGTTGTTGTTCTCTAATCGTTGTTGATTGATATGTCATTGAAGTCATCCTTAGCATCTGGTCTCATAACATGGCTGCTACACAGAATAGGACATTTGGCGTGCCATTTGCTAAAATAATATAAACTGGCATCGTACCTTTACTTATTTTATTTCATAGAAATCAACAGTCTCAAGTTTATTTCGAAGGAAGACAAGTGGAAAGTACCTGTGTAGCCGTGCTTTTCCAAAGCAGAATATAACGTTGAGGTGAAGTCTGTGATCGGTGGATGACATTATGCTACTGTCAGTGATCACATATACAATATATATATATATATATATATATATATATATATATATATATATATATATATATATATATATATATATGATATATATGATATATAAGATATATGATATATAAGATATATGATATATAAGATATATGATATATAAGATATATGATATATATATATACTATACAATGAAATTGTAGTCAATATTACATCATCATCTTCCCTAACCTAATCAATATAGCATATGCTATATTTGATAATGACGTGATGCATTAATCTGTGATGCCTTGATAAAAGTAGTGTAACTTTTAGTTTATTTATTCAAAAAAATAAATTCAAGCATATACATACATGTAGATAGCAATGTTATATTATATGTGCAGTTGGTTATACATTTACAGTAAATGTTTCGTGTCTGGCAGTGCACATCACAAGTGATATACTGTTGATGTATGACGAGATAGCATGAGTCTTCATCTCGGCGTGTTTGACTGTTTTATCACGTCGGCTAATAAAGTCAGTCTATAGTCATATATCACTGCTATAAATCAAGAGCCATAGATGCCACTCTCTAGTCACATGGAATCGAGTTGAGCAGTTAACTAAAAGTAAGAGTTTAGTGGAACACAATTCACGTTAATCCAAGACTTAAAGATTTGATGTTAAGATTTGAGAAAGATTTGATTTTTTAAGGTTAAAGAAACAGTTTCGAGTTTTTGTCAATTATGTTAACACTTTCTTGATCTGCATCAGTAGTGTACTTCTGAAAATATTTTGTGGAAACATTTAGTAGGCCTAGTTCGCAGCCTAGAAATCCAATAAATGTAATGCAAAGCTAACATATTGGAGAGGCTTTTGAAAGTTTTCATGTGCAGTCAAAAATTAAAAGATTAACCAAGGTTTAAGCGAAGCAGCAGCAAGAGAAAGCTACGAAGGATATAGACACTGTTGTATTTAATATTGTTGAATTATAAGCCATGTGGCAGGTGGTATAGTGTAGGAGAGAGAGGATTTGAGACAGTCTATTTGTATCCCCACCCTGGTTACACTGAGATTCAAGGGATGATGATGATGTTGATGATGATAAGCCATGTAATATCGAAGCTAGTCTACTGTGTAAATTTTAGATCTTTTCTAAATTCTAGATCTTTTCTAAGTTCTAGTCTTGAGAGTGATTTCATGCGTTGAATAGACCAGGCTTTAATTGAACAAGCAATCGGAAGAAGTAGAAAACTGAGATTAATAGAATATCTGAAGCATCTGGATTGATAAAGATAGATTGTGATAGATAAGATCTTGAAGAGGTTATGGAATAGCTGCTAACTCGCATCAATCAATTAATGAGCGAGAATGTTTAGAGATCATGAAAATGTTTGCCTATTTCTGAATTCAGAGCATGTTTTACTTATAGATGGTGGTCTTTCAAGCATTTTAATGTCTAGCTAGCTCTCTTTTAGTTCACTGCGTACTGGCAGGTCCTTGGCATATAATATCTCCACTCTTCTCTGTCTTCTTCTCTTCTCTTCATTTCCGCATGTAAGTGGATCTTTAACTCATCTGATATTCCAAATCTCGGTCTGCCTCTGTTTCTGTTACCTTAAATTCTATCTTCTATGACCTCTTTTAGTAAACTTTCCCCCCTTTTCCCCTTGCATTTTAATGTGTAGCTATAAGCTGAGTTAAAGCTGATCATATCTACGTAGCCATAAACGTTGTGAATAATTGTTTAAAATACTTAAAACGTAATGATTTTCGAGTCAGGGCCGTCTCATCGCTAATAGTGCCTTCGAGTGTGAAGACCCGTGCGAGTAATGTGATATTTTAAAATATAAATTTTTTAAATATGACTACAGGACTACAGAACGGTGATTTAAAATGATAGCGAGAATTATTTCTTTTATGACCGCTTAATGCTATCTCCTAAATCTAAGATAAATTATTTGTGTATATTTTTTCATTCAACCTTTTTATTTGTTTTCCATGTCGTAATAAAAACAAATTCAGCGTACTTAATTAGAAACTAAACAAATAATCAGGAAGAGGGTTATCACAAAAAGAGCCTAGGCTCTGTTAGATAACACAGTCAGTAGCAAATACGACAATAACAACTACATTGACTAATTGTCTTCCTTGCTACATAATACTGTATTACAATGCATTACTAACCTATAGGTAATAATGTGCTTGTAGTATTTATGGTTGTGGAGTTAATATGCACAAGTTAACTCGTTAACTTCACTGGACCGCATTGTAGAGCTTATAATAGACTATTCTATTATGCAATGCTCTGCGTGAGCCACAATGAGTAAGTGTATCATGGTTACACTTACACAATGACTAAACAAATAGTCTTTATGTAATCGTTGTGAGTTGGAAATGCTAACTTCCATTCATGTACTTAAAAGACTGTAAGAATACTGCCATATAATAATTCATTTTCTCACTGTTTTCCTGTCTATGAATCTTCTCTACATGATTCGTAGGCTACTAGATCTACTGCATGCTTGTGTGTATATTTTATTCGTGCACAGTGCCGGCTTTTATGTAATAGTGGAATATACCTATACACTGTGTAGCTGTAATGTGATAGGTAATCTATTAAATAAATCTAATCGTGTCATTTTTGCCATGTGTATCCTGCAGCTATACAATGAAGAAATACTGGACCTGCTGGATACTACAAGAGATCCCAGTGAAAAGGTTGGCATTCGTTATAACTCATCACTGATCTTACTGCTTCTTCACTAGTATATTCTTGCTGTTATTTTTTTTTATTTGCATGTATTTGCATGTCGGATTTACGTTTAATGTTTCATTAGTAGGCCTATAGTTGTTTTAAAATATGCAGATTTGATTAAATGAAATATTTCAGAATAACTTAACTAAATTATAAGTTGGTCTCTTCGATATATTGTTTTGGCCGTATGGTTAGTGGTTACACACATGATAACCACATGTGTTACAGAGTTTCTTTTTTAGTTGCTGTTTTTGTAGTTTTCGTTATTTTTTCCTTTCTTTCTATGTTTTTTAGTAATCGTTGCCTTTGATAACTGATGACAACCTGCGCAGATTTAAGAATAACCTCCCAACATCCAGGTGACATTTCATTTTGAGCTGTTAACACTCGGTTATCCAACATGGTCTCCCATCCATGTACTAACCGTACCCGACGTTGCTTTAACTTATTTTATCGATGCTCACTTTGCTCAGCCTAATCAAGTGCGCTAAATCCCGCCCTCTAAAAATCAAGGATATCAGAATAACTTACTAACTCTGAAGTTGATCTCTTTGTTGGTCTTTCATTGTTTCAATATTTGGCTTTCTGGCTTACTCTGTGTTGAAGCATAAATTTCTATGCACCATGTGTGGCGCCTTTAGTTGAGCACATCTTTGATAATAGTAGTAATAAGAAAGGTTTAACGTCCGTTTCCTCATAAACAAGGATGATGTCAAGGATGTCTATCTAATCACATATGTCAGGGACGTACGTGATTAGACATGCTTTACAAAGGCTTTATCTATGGATGCTACTTAGTGAACAGTAGACAGATAAAAATAATACGGTAATGTTAAGATGGTATACCGGGCCTTTTTATCTGCTTATGTCACCTTATGCGAAAATCACGCTTATTATTATAAAATGCTATGCTCGCATAGTGTGTAGTATTTTATATATTTTAAATTTCAATGCATGTAGTTTAACGGGGGTTCTTTGTCCGATATAATTCTTTTACATACTAAATGCGTATAAATGTTATTTTTTTTATCATCGTAACCATGTTATGGGATATATTGAATGTTAATTCTCTTTTTAAAATTCATACTAAAATTGTGTTAGTTATTAGCGTACTTATTTCATATCTAACGTAGTGTTGGCATATTCTACCTGAAGTGTTATTTTCTGTTGTGGTGACTCATGTTAAAAACTTGTTATATACTATTTCTCCAGTAGACCTACTGCAGCTCTCTATCGATTAGAGTAACATTTGTATTTATCTCCTAAGTCATGATGTTTGACAGATGTTACCAAATCTCTGTCTGCATTTCCTTTCGTAATTGCAGATAATTATGCAGCCCTAGAAAAGTTTATCGATTTGCAATTTATTGTACTCCTAGTTGACTGTTTTTTGTCTCACATCGTCGAAATTTGTAGAAGATTCTGAAAGTGCCCAAACAAAACTTTAAGGAACTCAAAAACGTAAAGTAATGCAAAATTCACCAAGATCTTGTTTTGCAGAGTAGAATAGATTAAAATAGATAATATGTCTATATTTCAGCAAAGACACAAAATGCATATGCGAAATACAATGCCACAACTGCAATTCCAACATCTATCGCCAATGAAGAAGGCGAATGTATCGAGTATTCGTGAATACTTATTTTGCCGGATTATTTGTGAATTTGTGCTTAGGGCCGGAAGTCCCACATACGTATCCACGAGGATGCGAGTGGTGGAATCTACACAGTGGGTGTCACGACGCGACCGGTAAAGTCTCTGGAAGATGTAAGTTCAGATTTAGAAAGCTAAAAAATTATTTAGCGGATTCAAGATATAGTCAGGTATTGAACGGTTAGAATATGCTGATTAGGTGGCAGATTGTAGGGAGCAAGTGAGAGGCATGGGTTCGACTTTTAGCCGGATCGTCTGTTGCAGTATTCTTGGGCAGAAACAGTCTTTAAACTTGCATTTGTAGATTTTTATGGCTGACAGTCTTGATTCAGCTAACAATTACTTAGTTAGAAATTGATTTATGCGTGCATTGAATGTTCTGGGTTGGGTTTGGAACCTGAGCAATAGAGATCAACAGAGAGAACAGAAACAGAGAAGATGGAAACGTATAATATATTCTACTTCCAAAAGGCGACTAACGCAGATGCTACTGACATTGCGCAGAATGATCCGAGCCTCATCTAACAGGTCTAAAGCTTGTAGTGGTCTAGCTTCACCGATTGTGGCCCTTATGCGGCTTGCTTGTCACCGATTTATTTATTTCTTATTATTATTATTATTTATTTCTTCCTTTATTTATTTATTGTTAAATGGATTGATATACTGACTGATTGATTGACCGACTGATCTGTTTATTAATTTATTAATGGATAGATTGATTGATTGTAGACGATAGACTGTTTGAAGTTGGGGGCGTTAAGTAGAACTACGGCGAGCACGAACATGAACGCTCAGTCATCACGCTCTCACGCCATCTTCACTCTGCACATCAGGCAACAGCGCGTGGCCAAGTCTGAGGTCAATACCGTCAATCAGTCAATCATGCAATCAGTTAATAAGTCAATTAGTTAATCAGTCCAATCAATCAACCAATTCGCCAATTAGTGCGATTAATGTTAACAGTCAGTTCGTCAATCAATCAAAATAATCAGTTAATCAATCAACGAATCATTCAATTCGTTAGTCAATAAGTCACTAAATCAGTGAATCATGACAATCAGTCATTCAGCTATCAGTTATCAGTTTGTTGTGTACTTACACACATATATACATACATATATGCATACATTCATACACACACACATATACACTCGTAGTATTTGTATTTGTTTGTGTTTGTATGTGTATATATGTGTTTGTATGTGTGTATGTATGTATTTGTATGTGTTTGTGTGTGTGTATCTAGTCAGGAGAGTTTGGGGAGGATGACAAGGAGAGGGACAGCACGGAGGCTTTGACAGAGTTTGAGATGCTCTCGGCCAAGTTTCACTTCGTAGATTTGGCTGGATCGGAGCGACTGAAGAGAACTGGAGCTACGGGTGATAGAGCCAAAGAGGGCATCTCTATCAACTGTGGCCTGGTCAGTATCTCTCTCTCTCTCTCTCTCTCTCTTTTTCTCTCTCTCTTTTTCTCTCTCTCTCTCTCTGTGTCTCTTTCTCTCTGTCTCTCTCTCTCTCTCTCTCTCTCTGTCTATCTTTATCTCTCTCTCTCTGTCTCTCTCTCTGTCGCTCTTTATCGCTCTCTCGCTCGCTCTTTCTCTCTCTGTTTCTGTCTCTGTCTCTTTCTCTTTGTATCTCTCTCTTTGTATCTCTCTCTGTCTGTCTCTCTCTGGCTCTCTCTGTCTCTCTCCTCTCTCTCTCTCTCTCTCTCTCTCTCTCTCTCTCTCTCTCTCTGTCTCTATCTTTCTCTCTGTGTCTCTCTCTCTCTTTATGTCTCTCAGTGTACTGTCCAGTGACATGTTCATTGTTTATAGCAGATAACACTACTCCTACATAATACTATCCTCTACCTTCTTCATATCGAAATTCAAATGCGTCCTCAAATTGGCTGATGTTATTCTACTGCATGTAATCTCCTACTATAAAAGTGTAATCAGTTAAATAGTGTAAATCTAGTTTAACGTCATTTTCCTCTTTAGAAATCGTGTAGTTGACCTGGACTAGAAATATCAAATAATAAGCCATATATGGAATTATATATGCCGAAGTTTTTGACGTGTGTAAAGGTCCACAGGTTAAACTCTGTTAAGTTTAGTGCTTGGTAAAAAAACGCGCATTATAGTGAAATGATCAACCATGTTGATATCTAATTACCTTTAATACCACATGTTTAAACCATTTTAAGGCAATTTAGACCATTTTCCGTAAAACCAAAATTAAAAATAATTTTTTTTCTAAAAACGTATACAAAGTGGTGTTGTTGTACTGTACACAGCTTGCACTAGGAAATGTGATATCTGCATTGGGTGATAAAGCCAAGAAAGGCATGCACATTCCATACAGAGATTCCAAACTCACACGACTGCTTCAGGACTCGCTAGGTGGAAATAGGTATGTTCTCGTGTCTATCTGTAAATTCAGTATCTATTTCTGCGTTGTTAACTATTATTATTTATTTTATTATTGTAACTCAAACTAATAAACATATCGTTGAGGAGTGTCCTTTAATCTGTCTGCCGGTTGGTCTGTCTATGTTAAGCTGCCTTACAAGTGATGCGGTTACCTAGATTAACGCATACGCTAAATAAAAATTATTGTAACTATTTACTAATATTTGTCGCTATAATATCATTATTTTTACTGACGTTGTTCTAAACCTCAGAGGGCATTCGGTTGGTGAGCACCTAAGCTCCAGAGGTTGCTGCAATATTGTCTAATCCGAATGGAAAAGTTACTTCTATTTGAATCACGACCCAAGCTATGCTATGTTGTTACTAGGATTAAAAGAAAAAAGATGACGATTATGATATTAGCTTGCAATATGTGAGACAGTTATGCGTATATCTGGTATTTTTTAGCTAGAAATAACTGATCATTTTAATATCATTAGACTAGTGTTGTTGTATTCTGTGCTATATTATTTGTTTTACTTGATTGATTGATCAATCTAACGTTTGTGTCGGACCATCTAGTCCCTGCAGATTTAACTTCACGTGGACGTTAATCACAATCACGTACTTATTGACTGACTGATTGCCTCATCGATTGATCGATCGATTGATAGTTGACTGATTGACTGATTAATTGATCGATTGATAATTGATTGATTGCTTCTCTAATTAATTGATTGCATGATTGTTTTATTGATTAATTGTTTGATTGATTAGTTGATTGTTTGAATGATTGACTGATTGACTAATTAATGGATTGATTGATTAATTGATTGATCGATTGATTGACTGATTAACTAATTGATTGATGAATTGATTGATTAACTATTGATTGACTGTTTTAGAGATTGATTGACTGATTAAGTGTTTCATTGAATGATTGATTGATTGATTGATTGATCAGCCGAACAGTGATGATAGCCTGTATATCGCAGTCAGACCGTGACTTCATGGAGACGCTCAACACGCTCAAGTACTTATTGATTGATTGATTGATTGATTGATTAGCCGAACAGTGATGATAGCCTTTTTATCGCCCTCAGACCGTGATTTCATGGAGACGCTCAACACGCTCAAGTACTTATTGATTGATTGATTGATTGATTGATCTATCAGCCGAATAGTGATGATAGCCTGTATATCGCCGTCAGACCGTGACTTCATGGAGACGCTCAACACGCTCAAGTACTTATTGATTGATTGATTGATTGATTGATTGATCAGCCGAACAGTGATGATAGCCTGTATATCGCCCTCAGACCGTGACTTCATGGAGACGCTCAACACGCTCAAGTACGCTAACAGAGCTCGCAACATCAAGAACAAGGTTGTTGTTAACCAGGACAAGACCAGTCGACAAATATCCGCACTGCGAGCTGAAATACTCAGTCTTCAAGACGAGCTTCTACTGTACAAAACCGTGTGTATTTTGTATTGATATTTGAATTCTATTGGCAGCATAAAGACAATATATCAATGTCATTGGTTTTCGTTGTATCCGTATGTGTATATTTAACTGAAGAATCTGGTATTGAATCGATGTTGATTGATTGTCTAGTATCTGCATGGATTAAGAGTAATGTGTTCCTATGTCAACAAGCTTGCAGTGTTGTTTGAAACATTCTTAATATAACTAAAGATTAATTTTGATAATCTACTTTTGATGACTTAATTTAAGTTGGTGATTAATTTAAGAATTCCTTTTTGGTTTGTTGCTGAATTTTTATGTTGTGCATAGCATTGTTATTTCTCTTTACTTTATCATATTGTAATGGTATTATTTGTATTGTGTGTTCTATACAGTTTCTGTACGGGTATGGTATTGCATTTATTGCATGGTATGGTAGTATTGCATGGTATTGTATTTATATTGCAATATGTTGTTTTGTATTGTATAGCCCTGTTTTTATTGTGCTAAATATTCTCAATTATTGTATAATAATTCTCAATATTCTCATTATTGTATTGTATATTATTATATTTCATTGTATTGCATTGCGGGATATTATATTTTGCTGTATTTCTTTGTATTTCTTTGTAGGTACATTATGAATTACATATGATATCGGATTGTACTGTTCATACTGTACTGCACTGTGCTTGTATTACGTTATATTTTATCCTCTTGTATTGTATCATACTGTATTGCACTGTATTTGTATTATTCTATAGTACATTGTATTGTATCATACTGTAGTGCACTATATTTGTATTACACTATATCACATTGTATTGTACGATACAGTATTGCGCTGTATTTGTATTACATTGTATTGTACGATACAGTATTGCGCTGTATTTGTATTTATATATATATTATACTATATTACACTGTATTGTACGATACAGTATTGCGCTGTATTTGTATTACACTGTATTGTACGATACAGTATTGCGCTGTATATGTATCACATTGTATTGTACGATACAGTATTGCGCTGTATATGTATCACACTGTATTGTACGCTACAGTATTGCGCTGTATATGTATCACACTGTATTGTACGATACAGTATTGCGCTGTTCAGGGTCAGCGAGCGCTGGACGCTGATGGGGTGGTGTGCTTGAATGACCTGCAGACAGAGAACAGCATGTTGCTGGCTGAACTAAACAACCTTCGACAGAGAACTAAAGTTCTGCAGGAAGCCATTGAGTCCATCACGTCTCGTAACATCGAACTTCTCTCTGAGAAAGATGCCGCCTTCATCGTCTCAGCCGGCGGTGAGAATCTCTGCAGCAGTTGTTAATGATATTATATCATCATCACCATCATCATCTTCCCTGTAATCCCAGTGTAACTATGGTGGGGATACTAATGGACCTTCTCCACTCCTCATTGTCCCATACTATATCATAATCGATGATGATAATCTTTTGAATTTTAAACTTATTTTATGTCACTTAACGTTATTTAACTCCTGTAGTTACTTACAGTTAATTTATTTGTTACTATTGAGCTCATTCGAGCGTTTGAGTGCTGTAAGTTTGAGTTTGGGTTTTTAGACGGTGTGTCGTAATGAGGTGATTAGCTTCTGATTCTGATCTAATGAAGTGTCTGTTGAGACTCTTAAAGTGCTAATTAATTATCGCTCAAAGATCAAATGTTAAGTGCGACGTACTCGAGCACACATGTCCAGCGTAGAGATGATAAATTTTATGATTCATCGTTTTAAATTATAAATGTTCTGTAATTTATGTTTATTTGTACAAATTTTGTTATTGTGCAATTTTTTGATGCTTTAATAAATCCACTTAAATTCTAAGTCCTCGTCAATTAAGATTTAATATTATTATTAGTATTTTTAGCTCATTTATGCTTTCTTTGGGAGGATACAGTTATATGTAATTTAACTTAATACTTAGTATTGGGGTTAAAGCATGCGTCATGGCTGAAGGTGTAATTTGATTGTTACTATTGCTTGCTTTGTTTAGGTGATAACGTTGCAGAGGAGGCCAAGAGCTACATTGAAGGGTACATTAGAGAGATAGAAGAGCTAAGGTATATATCATATGTTATGTATCGTAGAATATGAAGACCGCTGGCTTTAATCGTGTGCGGAATCTGATGTGCAAATGTTGTTCTTGTAGAGTCTAAGTACAGATGAAAGCCTAAAACTTATCCTCCTCATTATCTTCCCTAGCTGAAATTATTTACGGATTAAATTATTGATCTATGGGTAGATAGATAGATTTCTGTTGATGGAGTTAGAAGACCGATTAAATGCTGCTCCTCAAAAAGTGGAATGATTAATTGATAGACTAATTGCTATAGGCTGCGTTTGTCTTCATGATTTTGTGGCTGATTTTGTAATTTTATTTTATGATTTTTAATATTGTTTGATTAATTGATTCCCTGTGTTGTGTCTGAGTTGTTTGAAGAATTGACCAACCGGTGACTTCACGTGTCGTGGGAGACGACTAAAGCAATAAGATCCAAACCAACGTCAGAAAGGGCATTCGGTTGGTGAGCGCCTAAGCTCCAGGAATTGCTGCAAAAATGAAAACGAATGGAAAAGTCTCAAATAACTGATGGATGATATGATGTAGGACAGAGAGGATTTGAGACAGTCTATTCGTATCCCGACCCTAGTTAAACTGGGATTCAAGTGAAGATTGTATTGTTATTTGTTTATCTAAATGTTAATTAATCAATCAGTTGATTAATTAACATTAAACCACGTACCTATTGTTTGCATAATCTCTGCTGTGTTGAACAAATTAACGATACCAAACGACAAAAAAGGTGATGACGATGATGATGACGATGACGATGATGTTTGATTGATTAATTTGATTGACTGGTAGATTGAGGCTGGTGGAAGCGGAGGCACAGGTGGAGGCACTGAAGAGAGCGAGTCACCGGAACACTCCCAGCAGAGGTGGAATGAGTCCCATGATCACTAGCATGAGTTCCTCAGCGGCCACCACTTCCTCCTTCGACTTCTCTTCTTCTCTCACTGCGTCCATCGGCCCTGACGAGAAGATACAGGAAATACTAGTGGTGGCCAAGAAAGATCTGGGTCGGTTAAAGAAGAAGACGAAGTTGGTGCCAGCCGTAGGAAGCAGTAGCAAGTTAGCAGAGTTTGTGTTTTTTTTCTTCTTATGTTTTGTAAGATTATTTCATCTTAGCGAGTTTGAAGAGTTTTTGAATTTTTCTTCTCATTTTGTTTTGTAGCATCATTGGCTAATTAATGAGTTAATTAATTGATTGATTAAGTAACAATTTAGCAGATTTGTACTTTCTTTTGATTAATATTGATGTATCAATGAATCTGTAAATGTAGCTGTAGAATTATACTCTCTGTGTCAAATAATAAATTAAATTGAACCTTAAAAGTAAAGTAGTTTATTAGGAACCACAGCTGCAATCTTTAGTGATAGTCTACACTTGGATTTCATAGAATTTTATCGTAACAAGGTGATTTACTATGAAATAGTTTCAATCATAAACTCTAATTCTGTGATATATAGAAATGACGAAATTTGGAACGAATAATTTTGAATCGGCGGAAATCGAAGACGATGAAAAAATCAACTGTTATAAGTTGTTTGTCAATTATTGTAAATTGATTAATACTGGTACTTGAACGACTCTAACTTTGGTTTATTTTTGTGTTTAGCAACAACAACAGAGAACTAAGTGACGATGAGAAGAATGATAATGAGTACAATGGCGCTGATGATATCGATGATGACGAGGTCAGAGTATTTATTCTATTTCACCAGACAGAACTGTGACAAATGCTCGATAATTCTCATTCTATACTGTATCGCCATGTCGCCAAATTTGTTGAAAAACTTCTGGATTTGTTTAAGAAACATTGGCATTTAAAATCGTTATCGTCATGTAAAACGTCAAGCTGCTACTGGTTGTACTTTGCTGATATCAATACCCTAACGTTTGCTGACTGATTTATCTGTTTGTATTATTTATTGACTGACTGACTGACTGATGAGTTAATTTTGATTGATTTATACATGCAGGAAGCTGAAGTGAATGGTGACGATGCTGTAGAGGAGGATGATGATGCTGATGATGATGACGTTGGAAGTGATTTAGATATCGATAGTGGTGAGTTCTCAATGGTGTAATCTTGTAATGTGTTTTTTATGTGCGCAAGGTTAATTTTGTTGCAATTAAAATGCCATTGTTGACTTTTTATTTTTATGGTCTGTTGAATTAAATCGTTATATTTGTTCAGTACTTGTTTTAGACACCGCAATTTCGTCATGTATTAGCCGCTATGTGATAAATAGACACATATCTATAATTATTGATTTCTTTACAAGTTCCTCTGTGTAGGATCATTAAGTATTACGGTGACACAAATTTAGTGATATTACACTGTCATGAAAGCGAAGAGTAATTTTGGAATAAATTTAGAATTTTTCCGTTAGTGTAGAATTATATAATCTAGTCGTTTATATATTTATTAATTGTTTATTTGTAGCATTGAGGAATATATTAATATATAGCTATATACATGTATAAATAAATAATTTATAAATTAAATTAATTACTTAATTCAACTGGTTCGGCTTTAATATCGTATTCTGTAAGATTTACTCGTCCTCTTTATAGAATGCAAACGCTGTTATATAATATTATTGTCTATGATATAATTAAATAACCGATTTATTAATTAATTAAAGTGATAACACCTGATCTTGATTGTTCGCATATTTGTTAACATTATAAAGATATTAATTTATATTTCCCATTAGCAGATTGCTAAAAATCACATTTCTCGAATTACAAATTGAATTTTGTAAGTAATGAATGAATTTATAAAAAATAGTTATATAAAATATCCATATTTTCTGTATTCGATAATCAGACTTTGACGACGACAGTGATGGTAAGATTTCATTATGTATGCTGCGTTGATTGTGAATGTTTAGCTGTAACTTCGCTGTTTCGCGTCTAATTCTTAATGGAAACTGACCAAAAAGTAGTCGTTAGTTAGAATAAACGTCTGTAAAATTGATATTTCACAATCAAAAAAGTTTTTTATAAGCTATGTCGTACATGCAGTTAATGAATACGACTGTATGCTTCCTGGCCATAGAAATTTAAATGATTATTAATTGAAATGATGATAATGATATGCGATAAATAATGATTGATGATTTCTTATAAGTCATCAAATATTAAGTCTTTTTTATCTTTTGTGGATGGTCTTTGTTTAACTACAAATTGGTCTGAAATGTGGCTTCAACGTTACTGAAGGCGTTAGACGAGACAATGAAATAAAAATATATACTACTCAATAAATTCTGAGACAGTAAAGACATAAAAATGCCGAAATTTGAAAATCAAATTGTAGAAAGCTTTATTTCACTTAAATATTGGATTCTGAACCTATAAAACGATTCTCAAACTTGTGTGAGAAAATGAAGAAAGAAAGTTTCCACAGAACTTGTACTTAGTTTCGTATATTAGCTTGGAATGCTGCCCACTGGGCGGTTGCTTAATGTGCTTACTGCTTTTTGTGTTTAGACCGGAATGTTTGACAGAAGCTTACTGAATCTCGATTTTGTAATTTTTGACAGCGAGATTTATGCTGACCTAGTTATCAGGCATGCTCGATGTTGTCGTTTTGTTGTTATCGTTGTATAATGTAATGTCTTGAGTAATAAACTGATCGCTAAAGATTTCTGGTAGTCACAGTGTCTTACTAAATTCATTATATATACATGTATTGTTTATTAATTAACAAATCAATATATACTAATTGTATATTTATTTATAATGGTATAATTTAGTCTTTTGTATTCGTTTGTATTTCTTACTTATCTTAAAATAGGAGTAAGTAACGTCTAATTCTGCAGAAGATAACTGAAAATTTGCCCAGAACCAGAATGTTTTAGAGCTAGGAATCATTGCCGCTGTTGCATTGAAATATCATTACTAAGGAGTCGTTAACTATAAGTAAATTGGGCGAGGAAAGTATTACGAGCTAGATATAGTGTTTTTCTACGAATTAATAATGGTATTAATTTGAAATTAACGAATTAATTCTCTAGTAGAAATTGAGCATATTTTATTCAGTTATTGTTTTTATTACATAAGAGCAGATTAACTCTAGGACCGAAGAAACGACGAAGAATTCTTCTCTGAACACTAAATTTTCTAAATTAAACTACTATAATAAAATAGTCCTGATGGCGTCGACTAGCTATGTTTCTCCATGGTTTTCTCATTTACAACTCTAAAGAGAAAGATATTTGCTTGCCTTGGGTCCAGTTTTCTGACTGAGCACTGATTGCGTTGACTGGTTTGACGTAAGCGATTTACTATGATGTTATAGGAACAGGTAAGTTGAGAGAAAATCTGGCTGATCTAACCTGCGAGATATCGATTAAGCAGAAGCTAATTGAGGAGCTTGAGCACAGTCGGAAGAGAATGCAACTTCTCAAGTCTCAGTATGAGGATAAATTGAAAGCTCTCGAGATGAAGATTCGCCAGACACAAGAAGAGCGAGACAGAGTTCTAGCTAGTCTAAGTACGTAGCGATCATATTTATACTATTTATTCCTTTATTAATATTTATTTCATATCCACAAAATCAGTATAAAACAAGTAAACACGCATTATAGTGAAATGATCAACTATGTTGATATCTATCACTTTTGAATACCACATGTTTAAACCGTTAGGCAATTTAGTGCATTTTCCGTATAACCAGTCCAGTGAATGTTCGAGAATTTACTTTCAAATCAGCGCGGCTGGGATTCGAACCTGCGAGAGTTCAATGCACCTTAGGATCTGCCATTTAAAACTTCATGGCGTTACCCCTACGCTATTGAGACTTTAAGTTACAGTACTAAATAATATAAGCGCTTTTTAATTATTTTATCTTAATAAATGTCGACATATTATCTCTTTACCTTCTGAAGTTTGTTTCAAGGTTTTTGTAACTCATATACAATCAATGCGGTCTAAATAATAATTTCTATCAAAATTTCAAAAGAAACTTTAGAGAGATGGTGGGAGGTGGTATACGTTTCATAGCTGATCTAAGCCTATTTTTGACTATTTTGAATATTAGTATTCCATTGAAAGGAAACATAAATATTTATAGGCGTCTAGGAAATCCCGGAGGCTTAGAGTCAAGTCATTTAAAAGATTAAACTATTGGCTCCTCTATCATACAAATCAGCTTAGTTTATGGGAATGCGTGGGAATGCGCCTATCTAGTGTAGCAGGTGATGGGAATGCGTGGGAATGCGCCTATCTAGTGCAGCTGTTGATGAGAATGCGCCTATCTAATGTAGCTGTTGATGGGAATGCGCCTATCTAGTGTAGCAGTTGATGAGAATGCGCCTATCTAGTGTAGCTGTTGATGGGAATGCGCCTATCTAGTGTAGCAGTTGATGGGAATGCGCCTATCTAGTGTAGCAGTTGACATTCCTGAGCAATAGTCTGCTCGCATCAGCTGACAGCTCGAGATATCGATTAGTTATTGTACTCAATCTGATCACTCGCAACGATTAAACAGGACTTTTAACGTAGACAGTTCAAGTTTCCTAATAATTCATGTTTAATGTGTAGTACCCGAATAGTATGTGGTCAAATGGTAAATACTGATGTACATATATATATATATATATATATATATATATATATATATATATATATATATATATATAGACTGTATTATATTATATGAGGATACCTTAACATCGGCATCGGACTCCAATATAGTTTTAAACGTGGTTTAATGTGAATCTAAATTGTCAATATTTGCTTCTGATGCGGAATTAATAGCTTAACCAGCAGTTTTGGGTGTAGTTCCTGTTAAATATTTTAGGGAAAGGTATAATTGTAAAATGGAAAATAATTATTAAAACAATAAATAACTAAAGTAATGGTAGTAGTCTAATTGCGCACTTGCTTTACACACGTTATTTTTCAGATACAAAATTGTAACACAGAAAATTGCTTACTTTTAATTAATTTTTGGGCCTATTGTGCATGCAGTATTTAAAGTAAAAATTGTTTAACAGAATTTTTGCTTGAGATTGGCACTTAATAACATTTTGAAATTTAATCCAGATAGTAAAATTTATAATTAATTAGAGCTGTGAAATACGTCTATGACTTAGCTAATGTTATAGCATATTTTAATAAATAATTGGCGGATTAAGCAAAGTTTTATTGAATATTGCAGAATATATTAATAATTTACAGATTTTAAAAAAGGTATAATTAAAATTATCGCAACTTTTAGTAATTGACAGACTAATACAAGTTATTGATTGCATCTTTGAAAGTTATTTTTATATTGTGGTGTGGGGTACAAGCTCCTTTCTGTACCTCCATCACGTGTTATTGCGCATTTCTCAATATTTAGCTTCAGAGATGCGTGTTGTAAACGGAATGAAAGAAAAACAGAGAAAGAGAGAAGGATGTGTAGTCAGACAAAGAGATATTTTCTCATTCAGGGGCAGATTACATAACGCTGTATGCATGCTCCGATGCATATGTCTTGTATAGATGTAGAG
>CAJHZI010000548.1:582500-587500 GCA_905160935.1 Enchytraeus crypticus | reverse complement strand
GATGTCGGTTAGACATTCGACCGCGGATGAGTATGTGCGGGGTTCAAATCCTGGGCTCGCCCGTCACTGACATCGCTTTCGAGTGAGGAAACTGACGTTAACCTTAGCTTTTACCAGCTTTTTTTAAATAATGTTATGCATTATGGAGAAATGGTAAGCGGATGATTGAGGACCATATATTGCTATTTAAGGTAACATTGATTGCTATTTTGGTTCATTCAGGTGTCGTCGGTTGTTACAAAGAAGCAGACGATCGGTCACATAGAGCGTGATATGGAAAGATGGCTAAAGGTGATTTTGTTATCTTCTAAATGTTAAATATGACACAATATAAACCAGACATCTCAATGCAATACTTTTAGTGTGGTTACTTGTTGTCTTCTTAACGGTTAAGTATGACTAAATGTAAACCATATGTCTCAATGCAATGCTTTTAGTATTTATGGGTCGTGTTATCGTCTCCGACAGACAGGAGCGATACCACTTTTTGGGAAGATAAAATGAGGTTTTGTAAAATAAAGTGTTTGATGTATGTAGTATTGTACATATCTATGAATAAATTAGATTCAGAAGTGAAGGTCACATATGCCATCGAATCCTCTTTTGATAAAAGCTAGATGAAGATGCTTAGATGAATTATTTTTGGAGACTAATTAATTGTATCCGTGTCGAATGATAGATATCTGTTACTTATTTATAAGCTACAATTAGCAATTTGCTTAAAAAGTTAAGTACACTGAAGTAAATCAGTTTAATTAAATTATGCCTGAGAGCAAGAAGCAGGGGGGGGGGGCGGGTGGACCATGTAAGTCAACATTCTCATCAAATTCAACCATACATCTATATTAGCGTACATTATATGTTCATTTGTTCAAACTGTAGTATTGATTTGCCATTGAATTATTTGCTTAATATGTTTTTCAGGAACGAGAACATCTATCAACTAAACTGGAACGTTTTATAAAGAAAAGAGACAAAGCAGTCTCTGAGAATTCCGTAAGTTGAAGCTTTGAAAATAGCCTATTTTTTCTTGTTTCTGTTTTTCCTATCAACAATAGAAACTATACTTGCTATTTAAGAATCACTAAATATGTCTCCTGGAGATTTATGGAAGAGTTATTACAGTTTGCTAAAGAATTACTTCTTATTGTACATTGAAGATTTTAATCTGTGGTTTCTTTTCGAAAACCCTACTCAAACCTCCTGCACAATGTTAACACAAACTTGCAAACAAGCATTACGACCAAGTCTTCATATATGTGATTATATATGAAGACTCTAATCCGTTGATTTGTTGATTGATTCTGTCTCTACACTCCTATGAATCTTCGCTAAGTCTTACCGTTTTATATGTTGGAGATTTAAGTAAGATTTAATGTGATAATAGAAATAAATCTGTAGTTTTGTTTATTGTCCTTACAGTCTGATGACGTCATCAGAGGTATATCTACTCAGATAGAGAATCTACGTCACAACGTGTCCTACATCCAGGACAATATTAACGAGTGCCAGAGGAACATTATGCAGTTAGAGGAGGCTAAGGTAGGTAACAGAGAGAGAGAGAAGAGAGAGAGAGAAATAGAGAGAGAGAGAGATTAAATTGTATTCAGCTATATAAAGCTTTATTTAAGTGAACTGTGAGAACATTTTGACTTTTAACTACCAAAAAGTAATTCATACCATTATCGCCATCGTAAAAATTATTTGTATTACTTTTTAGTTTTAAAATAATGGTAAACTATTTTGCCTGCTAATGCAATGTGTTGGCTGTGTCTAAGTTTATTAACTATTTAAAAGTTCAAAGCTCAGCTTCTGCCCGTTAATTTGATAGGCCTACACTTGTTGTATGTGTTGTTATATGTTGTTGTGTAGCACACTTGCTATATGTCTTATTGTATATTTTAGTATATGTCTTGTTATATTTCTTGTTGTATATCTTGTTTTCTCATTGTCTGTCTTGTATGTCTTGTATATTTTGTTGTTTGTCTTGTATATCTTGTTGTACATCTTGTTGCATGTCTTGATGTATGTCTTGTTGTATGTCTCGTTGTATGTCTCGTTGTATGTCTTGTTGCATCTTTTGTTGTATGTCGTGTTGTATGTCTTGTTGTATGTTGTGTTGTATATCTTGTTGTAGGTTCTATTGTATGTCTCTTTGTATATTTTGTTGTAGGTCTTGATGTATGTCGTTTTGAATGTCTTGTTGTATATCTCGTTATAGGTCTTGTTGTGTGTCTTGTTGTGTGTCTTGTTGTATGTCTTGTTGTATGTCTCGTTGTATCTTTTGTTTTATGTCTTATTGTATGTCTTGATGTATGTCTTGTTGTGTGTCTTATTGTATGTCTTGATGTATGTCGTATTGTATCTTTTGTTGTATGTCTCGTTGTATGTCTTATTGTATCTCTTGTTATAGGAGGATGAGGTTGATCCAGTGAATCTGATCAGTAAGTGCACGCTGGGTGACATGAAGTATCTGCTGGAGAGGTGTATTAGTCTTATCGTTAGCAAGGTTTGCTTTCCCTAATCGTATCATACTTGATGATAATCTACGAGTACTTATTAATATGGCTCTGCTTTTTAGGATGTGCTTTATTAATTAATGGCTGGAGCCAGTGGAAACGTCGGTAAGATACTCGACCGCGGACCAGTATATGCGGGATTCAAATCCTGTGCTCGCCCGTCACTGACATCGCTTTCGAGTGAAGAAATTGACGTTAACCTTAGCTCTTTACTCTTTACTTTTTAATACAGTCGTGGCAGTGTGCCTACTGTACTTCTCTCTATGCTGCACTGTACTGTACTGTATTTCTCTTGTAACTGTTGCTGAACCTAGCCACTGTTTCAAAACTTGGCCGATTTTGAGCCATTTTTTTTAGATAATTATGAATAAGCTTTATTTGTGGGAACAGTAAGACATAAAACTAGTCGTTTGACTCTCACAGTTCTGAGTCTTCTTGTAACTAATTACTATTGGAATTGAATGTATTTTTATTTCACAACTTTCAAGCAACACGACTATATTTACATATTACTATGATTAATTGACGATTTCAATAAAGTATGATTAAGTATGATTAAGTATGATTTAAGTATGATTTCTTAAGATTTCTTTTTTAAGTATGATTTCTTAGCACATGTAACTAGTTCTACGTGGATAACTGTGGCAAGGCACTGCTTCATTATTTTTAGGGTCTGCAGGCAGCTCAGAAAGAGGCTGAAAGCAAGGAATTGATGGCTAAGCTTCATCAGGAGAGGATGGACGCCACTTTCCAGCGAGACATGTTGCACTACCTCATACAAGACAAGGGCGACGTCGAAATCGACGACAGTCTGCTGTCACATAGAGATGGTAAGTCTACTGTCACATAGAGATGGTAAGTCTGCTGTCACATATAGATGATAAGTCTGCTGTCACATAGAGATGGTAAGTCTGCTGTCACATAGAGATGGTAAGTCTGCTGTCACATAGAGATGATAAGTCTGCTGTCACATAGAGATGGTAAGTCTCACATAGAGATGGTAAGTCTCACATAGGGATGGTAAGTCTGCTGTCACATAGAGATGGTAAGTCTGCTGTCACATAGAGATGGTAAGTCTGCTGTCACATAGAGATGATAAGTCTGCTGTCACATAGAGATGGTAAGTCTCACATAGAGATGGTAAGTCTCACATAGGGATGGTAAGTCTGCTGTCACATAGAGATGGTAAGTCTGCTGTCACATAGAGATGATAAGTCTGCTGTCACATAGAGATGGTAAGTGTCACATAGAGATGGTAAGTCTCACATAGGGATGGTAAGTCTGCTGTCACATAGAGATGGTAAGTCTGCTGTCACATAGAGATGGTAAGTCTCACATAGAGATGGTAAGTCTCACATAGAGATGGTAAGTCTCACATAGAGATGGTAAGTCTCACATAGTGATGGTAAGTCACGGAATATGATTTCTGTTAGAAGTTGCTTGGAGGAGTTTATGACGCTTTAAAAGGAGTCGCACACTGATGTCTAACTTTAATTATCAACTACTAACATTCTTGTAAGAATACGTACAGTTATATATTTATTTTGTAATATGTTTGCCTTATGTTATGTTTTTGTAATATTCTTAATGTTAAAGGATTTATTTGCCTTTGTTAGGTTTGTATAAAATTATTTCACTAATCTCTGACTGTACTCTGAATGCCTCTTTTGAGATAGATTAACATTCACCGCTTATCTTTATTTTAGCTTTAGAGTTCCAAGATATATTGTTATATAGATTGATATTTTGATAGGATATCGAGTTTCATGATATATTGCAAGTTTAGTTATTTTGATACAGATAAAAACGTTTGCTAGATCTGTGGAAATTTGACGATTGCTATTATGTTTTTAGTTGGTAACAATTAACATTATATATCTTTGCACCATATTGCAATTCTTTATTTAGTGTTGAATTACTTTTATTGTTTTAATTGTTCAATTACAGACAGCGATAGTGAAAGTAACCTATCTGCCGAGGATCTGTCTCCAGTTGAAAGGTAGCTTTCCTAATTAATATGTTACTATTTTTACTATTTCAATAATAAATTTACTTGACTATTTAAGTTATTTTGTTAATATAACACAATTAAACTAACTGACAAGTCTTGTTAATTGAGTGATGCATCTTTGTGTGCGGGTATGTTCAGTTAAGAGCATTTTGCTTAAATTTAACATATTTAACACTCTGTAGACATACATTTATAAATGCATTATTATAGCTTGCTAATTTATTAGTATGCAGCACAAACTCTGTTTTACATTTGTGTTTGGGACAAGTTAGTGACGTAAGATTGTTTTGTATCATACCAGTGAAAAAATAATAATTTATATACCTTGTTATTGTCAGTAACACTTTTACAATAGTTCAATTTCTTTTAAAATACTTTTAGTTAAGAGTTATTTAAGAGTTACGTTAGAGAGTTATGGGAGTATTGCTGATTGATTTTTGATTTTAGCAGTTGCTCTTACTGTGACGGTT